>PVLA01009118.1:0-79443 GCA_004027455.1 Hydrochoerus hydrochaeris
GCGGGGGGGGGGGGACAGGGTTACAAAGCAGAGTCCTTAGGTCTCAGCAAACCACCAGGGAGGTGGGAGAGGAGAGAGGCAGAGGAAGCCAGGTGCTGCACAGGTGGCTGGGTAGATACGCTGTCACATTTCGGGGGACAACTGGAGGGCCAGTGTGAGGGGCCTCTGGAGGAGGAGGTGGGCCTCGGGCTGCTGAGCAGGGACACAGGAACAAGGACGTGGTGTGCCCCAGGTGGGATTTGGTCCTTCTCTCCCCTCTCCTGGCACACACAGCCCATAGGCCGAAACTGTGGCGTATGAATATTTTGGACCCTCTTGGCTCTCACGGGCAGGATGAACTACTACGGTCATCTTCGCGTGTTCCGGGCCTTGCTCCAGGAAAGGAGAGCCTTCGGGGTCTGAGTAATGGTGACGCATTTTTTCACAACTATTTGCATTCTGATTTATTATTTTTCTGTTTTGCTGGGCTGTGGATGGAACCCAGGCCTCGCACATGCTAGGCAAAGGCTCTACCACCGAGCAACGCCTGCAGCCTTTTTGTTGCGGGCATTTTAACAGAACATTCTAGAACATTCTAGACCAACTGTGTTGTCCAACAGTACATTCTGCAATAACAACGGTCTTTCCTGTTCAATGCAGTGGCCCCCAGCTACCTGTGGCTATTGAACAAATTTAAATGGAACTAATGAGCTGAGTTTAGTGGCTGATTCCTGTAAACCCTTAGGTGGTTTAGTTGGAAGGACTGGAAGCTTGAGGCCAGCCTGGCTATGGAGAGAGACCCTGTTTCAAAATAAAATTTTAAAGAAAGGGCCGGTGGTGTAGCTCAGTGGTAAGGTTTACCTAGCACCTGGAAGGCCCCAGTTCCATCCCCAGCACTGCAAAACTGAATTGGATTTTAAATTTCAATTTTCATTAATTTAAACCTAAATAGCCATGTGGGAGACTGCGGTGGAGCAGACCATGGGACTTTCCTGATATCATTCAAACTGGGCGTGAGGGGAAAACACTAATAGGGGGCCAAGGATTTAGCTCAGTGGCATAAGCGCCTGCCTGGCAAGTGCAAGGTCATGAGTTCAATCCCCAGTACCGCAAAAACAAAGCAAAACAAAACAAAAACACTAATAGCAAACTGTCTTGTCACTATTTCTGAAGGCCAGTTCTGCTTTCACTGCTTGGGCCTGAGGACCTTTTGCAGCAGGTGGACACTGAGGTGTGGAACCCAGCCTCCGCGAGCAGGGGCAGCTGGCTCCTGTTTGTGCAGCGGAGGTGACAGAGCTGGCCTGGACTGCAGGTGGCCCAGGTCCTCACCTCCCTGCTGTCTGCACAGGGGTTGCCGCGTGGGGCCCCAAGCTCGGCGCTGCCCTGGGCACTTCATGGCGTCCTGTTTTGACCCTCAAGGGTCCCTGGTGCCATAGGAACTACTACCTCATCATCCCCATTCCCACGAGGAAACTGAGGCTCAGAGATTTGCTGGGGGCTCCTTGGGGAAGGAGCAGCAGTGAGGTCACATCTGAACCCAGGGCCATGGTCCCCAGCCGAGGTGCCACCGGCTCAGCCTCCCTGCCCTGCTCTGTGCCACTCAGACACACAAACCTGGTCCATGACCTCTAGGTGGACAGAACACCCAGTAGCCACTCAGGACGAGCCCTGAGTGAGACAGGGCTGCCCAGCCCACACTCAGGACAGTAGCCTCGGGGGTCCCTGAGCTCCTGGAGAAACCCAGAAACCGGGGTGGCTCTGGAGCAGGAGCCCCACACTCACCTAGCCATGGTTTTCTCATCTAGGGAACAAGAGGGGCGCACTCATTCCTAGAGGGCCAGGTCGGTGGTTCTAAGCCCTTTTAGCTTGAAGATTCCTTTTCTTATTTTACAAGCTGCCAACATTTTCGTTAACATATTGGAGAAAAACAAAACCTTTATAATCACTCACTAAAGTGACACGAAAGTGAATTTTGAAAAATCTTATTTGTAGAGGCAGAATTATCCATATACAGTAACACTGGACACTAAAAGTTACCTGCTAGGGGCTGGGGACATAGCTCAGTGGTACAGTGCTTTCCTGGCAACTGTGAGGTCCTGAGTTCGATTCCTGGTACCTGAAAATAAAACCAATGTTACTTGCTAAACATTAACTCCCACAGCGTCTAATAGCACAGGACATTGAGGATTGGAAGGGGCCATATAAAAAGAAAAGTTGAGGGGCTGGGGATTTAGCTCAGTGGCATAAGCAACTTCCTGGCAAGCGCGAGGTTGTGAGTTTGATCCCCGGTACCAAAAAAAATAAATAAATAAAAAGTTACAATACTACAAATTATTTTTTATTTTGTGGAACAAAGGTAAAACAAAATTTCATAACAGCATGATAGGAAAATAACAATAGTTAATGTATTGCATGTTATTATCTTTAAAGTAGTTGTTCAGAGTATAAGATATGGTCACAAAAATTTCTCCAGTCACTATTAGCACAAACCTTCCTTTTCGATGAACTAAAAGACACTAAGGGTATCACTGACTTTCCCTACAGTCTTTTACCGTTTCCACATCCCGGTTCCTTCTTCCTTTTCAACATTTTCTTCCCATTTCTCGCTATCTGTTGTGCCTTTCTGACTCTTTCAGGTGCGCCCGAGAGCACAGTGCTCCAACAGGCAGAGGCAGGAGGGTTGAGCGCTCGGTCAAGCCCGGCCTGGGGAACCCAGTGACTCAGTGAGAACCTGTCTCACAATAAAAAATAAACAGAAGGGCTGGGAGCCAGGCGTGGTGTCACAGGCCTGTCATCCCAGCACTCAGGAGGCTGAGGCAGGAGGATCGCCATGGGTTCAAGGCCAGTGTGAACTACATAGCAAGATCTCCACACCCCTCCCCCAAGGTCAGGGTGGGTCGCTCAGCACGAAGGCTCTGGATTTGGTCCCTAACACAACTCACCTCCAGTGAGATTCCTTTTGTAAGAAATTGTTTTCCCCTCAGCCTCTGTAAGACCAACCAAGAAATCATTTTAAAAATTGATGGTGCTTATCTTCCCTGCCATCCTGTGCAGCTTAAAACCGAGTACTGTGGCAGGACAGTACCCACAGAAGCATCTGAAATATGTCAGAGCCTAAGAAATGCTAAGGAAAAATCAAAGCAGGATGAAAGGCAAAGAAGAGCGGATAGGTCTGTTACTCCATCAGGGTGGCCAGGGTGGGCGCCTGGAAAGGCAGCAGTCGGTGGAAAGTTGGAGGAACTGTAAGAACAGCAGCAAGTGCAAAGGCCCTGAGACAGAGAGCAAGCCCAGTGTGACTAAAGACTAACAAGGAGGCCAATGGAGATGAAGGAAGGAACGGGAGACTAATTCAGAAAGCTAGGGTTTGTAGGAAGGCTCTGCATGCCATGTGAAGATTTTTGATTCATTTCTCAGGATGTGTGCAGAAGAGCAACTTGAACCGACTGTTTTAAAAGCACAGAAGAGCTGGGCATAGTAGCATATGGCTGTCATCCCAGCACTCAGGAGGCTGAGGCAGGAGGACTGTCACGGGTTTGAGGCCAGCCTGGGATACATAGCAAGTTCCAGTCCAGCTTGTGCTACATTGCTAGCCTTGTCTCAAAAAGCCAAAAACACATAAAAGCACAGACAAGGCTGGACACAGTCTATGTTGGAGTAGCATCCTGGGGGCCTTCCTGGAGGACCCAGGCTTTCAGGACCAGGTGGCATAAGGCCGGGGTGGGGGGTGGGGAGTCAGAAAGGAGCCCAAGAGGACCACAGGGAGTGGGAGCTTAGATCCTGTGGGTCCTGCTGCAGACCTCGATGAAACCCAACTGGAAGAGGAGCGGCAGCCACCGGTCCTTGCTGGATGCGCTCTCCCTCCAGGTGCCCTCAAGGCTCAAGGTGTTTTATTTTGCTTCATCTGTATGACAGTAACCATAGACTACCTGTGTTGGAAGTCGCCCAGGGAGTGACCGGCAGTGCATGGCGCCCGCTTCCTCATGGGCTCTGGGGTGAGGCCTGTCTTCTAAAGGTGTCTGTCTTCTAAGGATGTTTGGGGGATGGCAATTTGAGGCCAATTATTGTGTAAGATGTGGCCTCTGGCTGTTGCCCAGGCTGGCCTTGAACAACTAGGCTCAGGTAATCTTCCTGCCTCAGCCTCCTTAATAGCTGGGACCTCAAATGCATGCCACCATACTTGGCTTGAGGGTAATAGTTTAATTGAAAGAGTTAAAGTAGTAAACTAAAACATACAGAAAAGCCTAAAATAACACACACACACACACACACACACACACAAAATAACAGTGAAGAAAGGGCCAAAGCATATGACGTTCTACTAGGGGCATGGGTGGGGGCTGGAGGGAGGCAAGAGAGCTTTTGAGGCTAAGCTCACACCACTATCACCCCCACACTACCACTACCACAGGGCCTTTGCACAAGCTGCTCTTGTCACCTAGAAAGCTCTTCCACTGGCCTTTTTGCCTCTCCTCAGGGGCTTCCCTGAAAACAGCTCTCTTACTACTGTCCTTCCTTTGACAACTTGCCTCTTAGTTTGTGTGTACGCTTTTTGAAATGAAGGAGATGGAATTCCTACACCATTAATTTCATGATATTAAAATGTGCAGATGTATTAGCTTTAGTACAGATGTAAAGTGACAGAACTATCCCCATCTAATTCCAGAACACTTTCCTTCCCTAAAAAAACCCTGCATCTTATTCCCCATTTTCCCCATCTTCCAGCCCCTGGCAACCACTAATCTACTCTGGCCTTTATGGGTTTGTAATTAAGCACAGCCGCACAATATGTGGCCTTTTGAGTCTGGCTTCTCTACTCACACCTTTAGTTTTTTTTGGACCGGGGATCGAACTCACGACCTCGCACTTGCCAGGCAGGCGCTTACGACACGGAGCTAAATCCCAGCCCCAGCATACTGTTTTTTTCTGGTTTTTTTCTTTCTTCTTCTTCTTTTTTTTTTCTTATTATTTTTTATTTTAGAGAGAAAAAATAAAAACATTTCAAAATAAGATCAGAGGAGGGTAACCATGGTTAATACCCTGCACATTATGATCTTCAGATTAGTCACTTAGAGTACAAGGTATCAGCATTTACCTGTCCAGACAATATTAGCACAAACCTTTCTTTTCAATGAGCTGAGAAAAATTGGTAGTATAACTGTCTTAAGTATCATAGCTACATGATTATATATATTTATTATTTTTTCCTTCCCCTTTCTTCTTTTCTCCTTTTCCGCATCCCAGTTTCTCTCTCCGTTTGACGTTTCTTCTCCTTTAACAATATCCATTGGACATTTGGGACCCTATTTCCTCTTTCAGCCTCTCACACCAGGGAGACAACGTGATGTTTGCACCTGTGCATCTGGCTTATTTCCCTTACGGCCCGATCTGAGCCAGCTGAGCTTCTGAAGGACACCCACATCGTAGCGCGTGTCGGCTCTTCCACGCTCGGTGAATAACATTCTACTTTTTTTTTTTTGTCTTTTTGAGACAGGGTCTGGCTATGCAGTTCAGGCTGGCCTTGAGCTCACTTTGTAGCCCAGGCTGGTTTCAAACTTGCAACAATCCTCCTGCCTCAGCCTCCTGAGTGCTGGGATAACAGGCGTGAGCCACCACGCCCAGCTTGGCCTAGCACTTCTACTCCTAGGTTTATGTCCCAAAGAATGGAAAATGTGTTCACACAAGTGTACACATGGATGTTCACAGTGGCAGTACCTAGCGGCAGCCAGGGGAAAGCCGCCCACAGGTGTTTCAGCTGGTGAGCACAGAATAATCGCGCTGTGTCCAGACAACGGCTGCTTGGCACACAGAGGCAGGAAGGGCTGGAGGAGCCTTGAAAACATATGTACCCTCCATGGACACAGCGGGGACATGTGTCACTCAATTCCTACCCCTGTGCTACCATTTACCTCTCAGGTCCCAGCCAGTGGCCCCAGCATTTGCCTCCTGCCCCTGCTGTCCGCACTGAGTGACGATGGCCTGGAGACCAAGGCCATGGGCTCTGGCCTCCCACAGAGCCCGGCTTGGCTCCGGCTGCCATCTGCATAGCACGAGGCTTTGATGCTGTCACATCCCCTGCGGCTCCTTTAGTATGGGCATGGGCATCCTGGGGGTGCTCAACAAAGACCCAACACGTTGGCCTGGCTGAGTAGAAGCTTCAAGAGTGGCCGGGCCAGGCAGAGACACCATGCAGGAGAGCATCATGTGCTCTCACACCTCACCTAGTCCAAGTTCCTCTCCCCTGAGGTTCAGCCCCTCTGCTCAGGTTGTGTGTGTGTGTGTGTGTGTGTGTGTGTGTGTGTGTGTAAGGCAGTGGTTTCATCCTGAGGCCCCTACTCAAGGGATGCAGAAGCTGGATGTGGTAGTGCATATCTGTACAGTAATTCCAGCACTCTGGAAGGCTGAGGCAGAAGGATTCCAAATTTGAGTTCAAACTGGGCAATTTAGCAAAACCCAGTATAAAATTCTTTTTTCTTTTCTTTCTTTTTTTTTTTTTTTAAAGACTGGGGAATGTTAGTGAAAAGACCCCGAGTTCAGTTCCCAGTACTGGGATAGGGATGGGGGGGAAGATCAAGAGCTGGGAAGCTGAGAGGCTGTAGGCTGCAGAGCTGCCTCGGCGGGGAGTGGTGGTGACGTTTAGGAAGACAAAGCCCGGGGCCTTCACTACAAGGGTCAGGGCTCCCCTCGGCACGAAATCAGCATTAGCACAGTGCAGGGGTGGAGGCTGCCCCACCCCAGCTAGAGGGGTCACCAGGAATTCTGCGTTTCATCAAATACTGGCGGGCCACAGGGTTTCATTTGAAAATAATTTTAATTAGCCAGAAAGTAGGAGTTTAATAAATGGAAAACAGAGAACTTTCCAAGGCCACAGCTGGGAAACGCTCACTTTTTAAAAAATTCTGCCTGGCTTCCCAGGCCAGCTAAGCACCCTGGCATGAGAGCCTGGCTGCCAGAGGAATCCACAAGGAAAACAAAGCTTATTTTTAGAGAAATATTTTAAACTTGGTTTCGGCAAGCTCAGGAGTTTTCTTGTCTGTCTTGGGTCCTGAATATCTTTCCCTCTATTTCAGAGCTGCCTCTGTGGGCACAAGAACTCCTATCTGCCGAGGCTATTTCTGCCCAGATGAAAATAAAAGAGCCCTGCTGCCCCCCTCCCCCTGCCCCCTGCCATCGGTTTCTAAAAATGTCCCTGCGGCCAGAGTGCCACAAGAGGCTTGTCCTTGGCAGGTGTGTCCTGCAAAGAAGGTGAGTCCAGGGACCCCACAGGCCGGGGTGCCTGACTACCCTCCTGCCCTGTCACCACCCAGCAGGAAGTGGGTGGCAGCCTGGCAGTCATTTCCGGGTTTTGAAAGCCGTTTTCAAATTGAAGGAGGCCTGCTGAGGACCACTTGGTAATACCCGCCTCCCAGACATACGCGCGCACACACACACCCCTGCCCAGGCGCAGAGCCCTAACTAACTACAGCCACTCTGCCGGACCTACCCCTGCGCCACCCCCACCCACAGCAGCAGCCAGCTGCACACGGGCAGCAGCGCTCTCAAACACACAAGCCCGCACACACCTGCAGCCCCCACATCAAGGCAGACACACCTGCCCTGACCCAAACTCACAGAAACAGCCACGCCCCAAAGATCCACATACCTCCCCTCACGGATGCCCACACTCACAGGCGGGTCAGACCCTCACACTCAGCCTCACACCCCGTGACAGGCGCCCACACAGACACCTCCTGCCTCACCCGCCCACATCTGCACATCTCCGGGACAGATGGGACAGAAACACACACAAAAATACTCCTTCCACACCAGGGCTCCCTCCATGCACACGTAAACGTGGCTTCAGACATGTGCACACGCATACTTTCAAGTCCAACCTGCTGTCTGCAGGAGTGGGAGGAGGGGTCAGTGACTTCTTGCTTCTGGCCCCTCTGGGTCCTCTCCCTTTCCCCCTGTCCTTCCCCGCTCTAGCCAGGGGCACTCAGCTGGAACTGCCCTCAGTGGCCATAGCTTTGCCTGTTCCCTGGAAGAGTGGACAAGAAATAGTAAATACAGTGAAATGAGGTAGCAGCGGGGAAAGGGGCTGTGAGTCCCTGTTGCTAGCTAAGCCTGACTGGCCACTGCCCAGCAGCTGATCAGCTTCTCAGTCCATGTAGAGACCCAACTTCCAGTTTCAAGAAAGTTGGGTAAGAGTCACATCTGCCCTCAATTATCACAAAAAGCAAACCGGAGGATAGTGGGTGCCTGGGGACATTTCCCTTCCAAGGTCCAGTGGGCTTCCTCCCTGTACATGTCCAACCCGGAGTTTCCTGAGACCCCAGGCAGATTTTAACAGCACCTTAGCGCTGGGTCAGCCTTGGCAGCCAGGAGCCACACCTGCTTGTCCTTCTTGCATCAGGGCCCTGCTGGGCCTGGCTTTGTCAGCTGGGCCCCGAGCTGCTGCATGGTCCATAGTCCTTCATTGATTCCCATGGGCCAGTGCAAGGCGGTGGCCTAGTAGATGGATACACACATCCTTGCTCAGAAATAAGCCAGCAGGTGATGTATACAGACTGGGCTGCTTAGAAAAACACCTTGGCCTTCACCTAGGCTGTAGAAATGATACTGGGGAGACCTTCCAGCCCAATTACAAGTTATGTTCTGGGGTCATTTTCACAACTGATCATGGAAGAAATTTTCTTTTTTTTTTTTTTTTTGTCCTTTTGAGATAGGGTCTCAGTTCAGACTGTCCTCGAACTCACGGCGATCCTCTTGCCTCAGCTTCCTGAGTGCTAAAAGCACAGGTGTGCACCAAAGAATTGCTTCTTGAGTTGGGCATTGTTGTACACAACTGTAAATCCCAGCACTCTGGAAGGCTGAGGCAGGAGGATTGTAAGTCTGAACCCAGACTGGGCAATTTTGTGACTTCGAATGATCCTGTCTCAAAATAAAAAATTGAAAATGGGCTGGAGGTATAGTTCACTGTGAAGGTGCTGGGTTCAAACCTCAGTGCTGAAAAAAATTGCTTCTGAACTTAGTCTTGGAGCCAGTGTTAGTTTCTCTCCCTTGCCTGTCTTGGGAGCTTACTTGCAACTTTTACTTCTCTTTCTTGATTTTACAAGAAAGCTGTCCTAAGGTTGATCCAGTGCTGAGAGCTGTGTGCTGTTAATTCCAGCCGGAAGCACAATGACCTGGGTGCCTCCACTGATGTGCGGTGGGAGGAAACTTCTGAAAGGTCCCCTAGCTTTCCCTGCTCCACTGGGTCTAAAATACACACTTGGGATCCTAGCAGTTGGGCTGTCAAACAGAGCAGTTTTTAAAAAATGAATGTGGCTTACCCCATAAAGAAGCCAAACATTCCAGCTGATCAAGAGTACTCGTTAACAACAACAAAAAAAAGAGTACTTGTTTAGAAAAATAAGTTTGGGAATGAAGTGGAAACAAGACCTTTGAAATGCAGTGTGGCCTAAATACCACATTTTAGACGTTTCCCGGCCACTGCACCTTCTTTATGGTGGAGAGGCCAGGGAGTCTGCTGGGTCTTCATCTGGCCCCGGCCCTCCCTGGCCTCGGGCTTCCCCTCCCCACCCCTGCCCCAGAGGCCCAGCATCTGGGAAAACTTTGAAACTGCGCCCCAGCCCCTCTGGCAGGGCGCGCCAAGCACCGAAACGCTCGTGAGCACCAGCGCCATCATCGCTGGCTAACGCGAAACAGCTGCCCAGCCCGGAGCGGCACCAGCCGTCTCCACCCCTCTCGGCTCAGCTGTGAGTCACAGAAGACCCTGGCTGAAGCAGGGCCCTCAAGAGAGGTCCCAAGGCTGATAGAGCCCAGCTGTTGTCGATAAGAAAGCAAAACTATTGCTAAATCTCTTACCTCCTGTGGAAAGAGCGTCTCAATTGTGTGTGTGTGAGGGGGGCGGGGAGTGAAAGAAACATGCATTGATTTATGAACCAGATTTTGTTTTTTAAATTGAGAAGGAAAACAGCAGAGTCATCATAGTGAGTTTGTCCAACCGTTCTTGAGAACCAGCGGGCAAATCCGTACTTTTTGGAGGCATGGGTTGAATTTGCTTTCTGGCCTCTGAAGCCCAGACACTAATTCCTTTTGCATAAATAACTGGTGTGTGCTTATCCCCAGGAAGCTGCGAGTGTAAACAAACATCATCCAGATAGAAATTTAACCTGCCTAATCTTCCTTCCTATCCTTTCTGAACAAGGACACAACCTGGCTTTCCAAAGTCCACGTAAAACGCCAGTCCGAGGCCCCTATCTCCACTTGTAGCTCAGTATTTCCAAGGCCTGCAGGAAGCAGCCAGCAGAAAAATTGGACCTTCAGCTGCCACTGTGGCCACGTGACCCACTAGGGTGACTCACAGGCTGGCCACACCCCTAGAGGTCTCCCGCCAGCAGCCAGTCAGCCAACACTGGGATGCATCTTATTACCAACGGGAACAGCTAATGCCCTTCAGTCTGAAGAATCACTTTCTTTCAGCTAAAAGTACCTGCCATCAAGTAGATACAGGTAAGGCATCCCGTTGCCACCCCTCCAAGGCCTTAGGAAGCTAGGAGCCTAAGACATTTTGATTGGAAAAAAATCCACTCTTACACATTGCCTTTTCTTCTTCCCAAAGTTTTATTGGGGGAAAACTACAAAACATTTACAGTACAATGTTTACAGTCACAATTTGTAGTGAACTGATTCCCCAAATATATTACAACTCAAGTTGACTTATCTTGTTACATTCAAAAACCTACTTCTGTCAAAGTAGTCCAGAGAGTACATACATAGTGCTCCAACTGTACCTACAAACTACACTACTGTTCATTCATCTGCTGTCCAGGAAAGCTGGAGACATTCCTGCCTTTCTACACGGGGGGAAAAAATAGTACAAATTTTAGCATTTTCAGTAATTAAACAAGGCATATTCATGTACTATATACCATTTCAGCACTAAGAGGTGGTCTCTTCACTTTATAGCATAAAAAAAGTGGTAAAAATCTTTTCCTTTTGTGCAGCTGAACCCATCCTACATTCAAATTCTCCCAAGCACTAATAAAATACTTATTTGGTTGAGGAAGATTAAGGCAAGTTTGGGCCCTTCTGAAGGCACTGTGAGACTACCCATTATTTATTGCTACATGTCTTTATACTCAAGAGTATTTGTCACAGTAGAGCTGGTGGAATCAGAAAAAAAAAAAAAATTCTTTGCTAGTTTATCAAAGTTGGAATTAGCAAAATATGCCACATGTAAGCCTGATTGCAAGGTGGCCTTTTTTTCCCTCTAAAGGTGGATGGGCTACAACCATTATACATTCTAACAAAACTCAGATATCTGTCAAACTATTTCCACAGCATCGAGATAGATTTCTGTAAAGAAATCATGAAATCTTTCGCAATTTACGTAAACAAGGAAAGAAATTAATGAAATAAATATTACATACAATCTCTTAAATTAAGATTTTTACTCATTTACAATAAAATAACCAAGTGAAGTTACAAAAGGCATATATTACTGTGAAAAGAACATACACTCCACATTTTGCCGATTAATAATGGCAATCATAATTTAACATAAAAGAATATATATCTATTGCTTCTCATCATACTTGATAAATACAGTATGAACAAAAATTTCAAATGTATACTTTTCACAAGATAATAAATAAGTTAAATAGTTTTCTCATATTGAGTTGTGGTGCAGTGGTGCGAATCAACTCAAAAACAGCTAAAAATTCAGCAGTTATTTCCCAACAATTACAAACTAACCTCTGCCCAAGGCTTCCAGAGAGCAGACAAAATGGTTTTAAACTAAACATCCACTAAGTGGTAGTAATGAAACCAGTAACCAGTACAGACTTTGGAATGAATGGGTTTTCCCCAGACATACAGAACGTCGTTAAAAAACAAAACAAACCTAAGGGTGGAGGACTGCTATCAAGGCATATTCTTGGCAGAATATTGGGTTCTAAACGCTTATAGTTCAGCAAGGTGGGGGCTGGCTGGTTTGTTTACACTGGTATGAGACAAATATTAGGAACTTCCAGACCGAGTTCCACATCTGGACTGTAACTAATGCTTCTTCAAGTGTAGAGATGGAATGGTGGCTGTAGCTGCTGGTGCTGGGCTGATTTTTTCCTGGAGTCCCAAACTCATCGGGAAACCTAAAAAAGTTTAAGTGTTTGGTTTTTTTTTTTTTTGTTCTATTCGCATCACAACTGCCCTGTTGTGAATATTTTGTTCATCAATACAAAAGGTTCGTTGGCTTTTTTTGTTTTGCTCAACAATAATGAAAATTTGTAATAATAATAAAAAATAATAAAAAAAAAACCGAAAAGGGAAGGGGCGGGGCCCCTCCCAGCACAGAGTTCGAGTCCAAGTGCTCGGGGGTGGGGGGCTCTGGCTCGGTCTCTCGGAGCCGGAACCCCCCACCCCAGCAGGAGCGAGCGAGGCGGGGAGGGGGCGTCAGCCCAGCCCGCCTCTCTCTGCCTTCCTCTTCCTCGCTGGCGCCCCCTTGCCTCAGTCGTCGGAGATGGAGAGGCGGCTGAAGATGGGCAGGCGGCGGCCAGGGTCGAGGCTGGGGGACTCAGAGCCACTGAGGCTGCCAGAGCTCAGCGAGCCGCTCAGGTAGCTGTCTCGGTCCGACAGCGAGTCAGGGGGGCTGGGGGGCGCGTCGAACACCGGTGACTCGGACAGGCGGCGCGGCAGCGGGAAGCCGAAGGGCGGAGAGGGCGGCGCGGCGGCGGCGGCGGGGGGCGCCGCGGGGCCGGGCGGCTGCTGGCTGCGGTAGTAGGCGGCGGCGGCCGCGAAGCCGTGGGTCTGCAGGGCCAGCGGCGCGATCAGGCTGCCCAGCTCGGGCCCGAAGGCGAAGGCGTTATTGGCGCAGGCGGCTGCTGCGCAGGCCGCGCACGGAGCTCCGGGAGCCAGCAGGTCCTCTGCGCCCCCGGGGCCGTAGAGGAGCGTGGCCGCGGCCGAGGCCGAGGCGCAGCACGTCGGGGCGCCCGAGGGCGTGGAGGCGGAGGAGCAAGACGAGGCGGACGAGGAGCAGGACGAGGCCGACGAGCAGGAGGGCGGCGGCGGCGTGCGCGACGTGGGGCTGTCGAGCAGCAGCGGCGACTCGAGGCCGCCCGGGGGCTGGTGGTGGCCCGTCGGGAAGCCCGAGAAGCTGAGGCTGTGGTGCAGCTTGGGGCGAGGCTCCCGCGGGAAGCCCAGGGGCAGCGCGTCGCGGGCGCCCAGACTGCCGCGCGGGTCCCCCGCCCCCGAGGCGCCCCCAGACCCGGACGGCGCCGGCCGCCGCTCGTCTGCGTTGTGGATGAAGTGGCAGCGTGGCCCGTAGGGGCAGAAGCCGATGGTGTGGAAGGTGCGGCACAGCTCCGTCTTGTACTTGGGATGCCGGGTGAGGCTGCGCAGCTCGTGGAAGCCGTGCGCGAACTGGCACTTCTCGCCGTACTTGCACGTGCCGTTCTCCTCAAAGGGCCGGCACAGCTCGGTCTTGTAGCGCGTGGAGTTGATCTGCGAGCCGCCGCCCTTCTGCTGCTGCAGGTGCAGGAGGTGCTGACTCCGCTCGCCATTCTCACTGAACGAGCGGTCCCGGAACTTATTCTCCTTGTTGAGCAGCGCCGTGCTGCCGCCCCCAGACGGTGGCTCCTTGAGGGGCGCGTAAGGGCCCGCGCCTCCCGCTGCGGCGCCCGCGAACTTGGGCGAGCAGCTGCCGGTGCTGGGCGCGGGCTGGGCGAGCGCGTGCAGGTTGCTGGCCGAGTGCCGTCGGAGGAAGCCCGGCGCGAAGGTCGAGCCGGGGGCTGTGGCCACGGGTGTCCCCACTGCCTTCTTGTCCAGCATGGTGTTCAGATTTAGGTTAGCCAGGGACTTTTCCGTCTGCCAAAAGGAGGGGAGCCGGGAATAGATGAAAATCAGAAGGAGAAGAGTTGGGCCGAGCAGTGGGCCAACTTTCCAGCTGATTTTATCCTTCACTTTTTTGCTGATTTCAAACTAGGCTCCACCAATGCATGCGGCTCGCGCAAGAGCAGCAAGTTCGCGTTGGGAGGGGCGGGAGAGCGGAGGGCGCCCACCGGGCCGCGTTGGTTCCGACTCCGAGATCCGCGGCCTGGACCCCGGAGAGGGCGGCGCGCATTGCCCGGGAAGCCCAGGGCAGCGTGGCCATGGTCGGCTCCGGAGAAACTCAGCAGCTACGGCAGCTCCCTCCTTCCCTTCCGCCCTCCCCGCCCACTAGGCGCTAGCACACACTACTGCAAACTCCAGGGTTATTTCCCAGCCCGAAAAGTCAAGGAGGGAGGGGGTCCCTCCAAGTCGAGGGCAGAAAACTGTCTGGATGCTTGAAGGGCTCCTGCCGGCCCGCCTTCCTCCCCCCAGTCCCCCGCCTACCTTGTACAAGAAATCGAAGTCGTAGAAGGCCGACAGAAGTGTGGTCGACATGTTTCTGGGTCCTGTAATGGGTCAGACCTGCAGGTAGGGAGGTTGGGAGGAGCCCTTGGGGCGGCGCGGCGGAGCCCGAGCCACGACGAATAACGGGCGAGGGACGGAGAGGGAACGAAAGTTTGCTGAGGGGTGAGCACAGCGAGCTGGAAGCAGCGTGGATCGGGCAGAGGGGCCCCTGGAGTACGGAGCGGGGGGAGGAGGAGAAGAAGCGACGAGCGCTCTCGGGCGCCCCGGGGTGCCGGCCCGGCCCGCCCCCCCGCGCGGTGCCGACGGCAGCTCGCGGACTGCTGGAACTCCGCGGGCCGCGAGCGCGCGCCCTATATAGAGGCCAGCGCCGGCAAAGGCTGGGCGGGCGCCGGGGGCGGGGACAGAACGCTGACCCCGCTGGGGTCTCCAGGCAACGCCGTCCGCCGACTAGAGGACGTCAGAAGCCGTCCGGGCCTCCCATTGGTCGCCGCCAATTTTTTTCCCTCGGGGGAGGGGGTGGAGGCCTCGGGGCGGGGCTGGCTGCCCGGGCGCCCGGGCAGCGTGGAGAGCTGGGCCGGGTGGTGTTGGGTGGCGGCGGGAAGGGAGCGCCTTCCTCTGCCTGTGGGGCTACGGTGTTGGAAAGCCCCAGCGAGTTCAGCGAGGCCGGGGTTCTGCAACCCTAGACTTGTCTTTCCTCGCCTGATCCTGCCAGGCGGACAGGCGCAGCTTTTATCTCCCACCCTCGGTTTTGTGCTGGGCGCGGGAATTTGCAAAATGCAAGCATATCGCAACCGTCCGCGTGGCTGGGCCGGTTGGCAAAGGGTGATCCGAACGGACGTAGGCTGAGGCTCCGGCCCGGTTGCACGTGGAGGCGCGGTGGGGGCGGGGGCGGCGGCCTCGCGGGCCGCAGTCTCCCTGGGGGAGTCCAGGCCGTGTCTCCGCCCCACACTCCGCCCAGGCTCGGTAAACAGGGCTCCCGCGCCCGGGCCTGCCGGGTAGGGCCGAGTGTCTGAGGACAAGGCGCTGGCTTTGCTAATCACATCACAAGACCTTGAGCCCGGGCCAAAGGCGCAGAGTGGCGCGGGGCGTCCGGGGCGGGGGAGCCGCCCGGGTGAACTGGAGGGAAGCGGGGAGTGCTGCGCAGGCACGGGGGCGACTTCCTCCACTCTATGTGTGCTGATCGGCCGGGCTTTTCCAGTCCTGGGGTTGGGGTGCAGCTGCCGGCCAAGGCTTGCCGCCTAGCGCAGCCTTACCCTGTGGCACCCTCTAGGCCCTGGCCATGGGGGAGGGGACTGTGCCCCGTTCCTCTTGGTGCTGGCTGCAGGATCCCGTTGAGGCTTACCAGCGTCCCAGCAGGGGAACCCCCCTTCTGTTGCGTACCGGACCCACACTCCGACTGCTTGCCCTGGATATGCACTTGGCTAACTTGTGCAGGCCTTGCGACTGGGACGACGGGGCAGACACCCCCACCTAGCGCCCAGTAAGGCTAAAGCCCTGGACAGCCCCACTCAGTCAGTACTGGCTGCCAGCATACTGGAAACGGGCCTATGATTTCACCCAGCTGGCAGCGCAGGCCGCCTAAACGGGAAAATCCAGGACCTGCCAGGGAAGGAAGCTTGACCCACACAGCCTTCTCACACGGATCTTGCTAGGTCTGCTTGCACCCAGCCCTTCAGGGCTGATTGATTCCCTCTGTTAACAGGGAAGGCCAGGAGGTAGGTCAGTGGTTGGGAACAGTCGCTTTGAAGGCTGGTGTGCACTTCCCACTGCTGTTTTCCCCTAATGCCCAGGGCAGGGTTGGGAGGACATCAGGGTCAGCAGTGTAGGGCTGGAGTTCAGGCCCTGCCCCTGACAAGTCATGCGATCTGGAGCAAATCACATACACAATCACTTTTGGTACCTGGGTTTCCTTACTTGCAAAAAAAAAAAAAAAAAAAGAGAAGATTACATTCTTGCTTTACTCATCCCACACCTTTATCAAGATCCAAATGAGATACCCACAGAGGTGTTTAAATGATAAATACAAACCACCATATACCTTATAACAACTTAACAAATTCTAATGGAGAAAGTCAGGCTTCTGGGTTATGGCCAGATGGATGGAGGTTCAGTCAGAGGCCACCCAAATCTTGGACCCTGGAGAGTTTGACATCAAGAATAGCTAGTGACTGCTTCACTCTTCCCACCTGCTCTGCAGTGGCCCCTAGAAAGGGCTGAGCAGCTGTGGCTAACACTGTTCTGTTTCTTGAAGTGGCCCTAAACACAAGAGTAGGGGCCCTGAGAGGATGATCTTTGAGGTTTCTCTGAAGAATTTATCAAGAAAGTGTGAAGCAGTCATTTCCCCAGCCAGTGGTAGTAGGTTAGCAGCAAGATTGCAGATACAAAACCGGTAGTAACATCTGTTTCTCCTGCCCTCCAAAGCCGACAATCGCACTCCACAGTGGTGAGAACATTCACTTTGTAGAAGGTAGAAGGAGCCTGGAGATCGTATGTAAACATGTTTTGGTACAGAGTATCTGCTAGTGTAAAGTGTTTTTATTACATAACTGCTGTAAGTAAGGAAAAAGGGAACGCTGGCCTTTTCCATTGGGCTGAGCCTTGTTGGAATTGATTCACAATTAGTCTCTTTTGGTTATCACCACGTCACACACCAGTGCCTGCCTTCTCCCTAGTTAGGTCTTAGAACAAAACAGACATGTTGGGCTGGCAACTTTCCATCAGGTGTGGACTACACAGATGTTTAACTAGGTAATTAATTCAGGATCACAAAAACCACATTTGAGGCTGAAAAGCTGCAAAATCACCCATGGAATTTTCTGTTCTCTAGGATGAAACTCTGGACACTGAGTTAACTTCTTTCGCCCTCTTCCTGGAGATCCTTTTTTCTGTATGTCCAGCATGGCCACATTTTTAGTATTAGATCGCTTTTTCTCAGAGAGAAAAATTACATTTGAAATTTCAGTTTTTCTGCAGTAGGGAATGGCCATATCAAACTCTTTCCCCTCTAACCTGTGCCTTCAGATCTTCAAACAAAGTAACTTTTAGTGACTACTCACCAGAGAAGTACTTGAAAATATCTACATATTCTACAAGTTTACTATGGCTGAAAGGACCTTTTCAGATAACTAGGATCAAAACAACGAACGTAGACAGCTACAACTCATCCAAGCTATGAATTTCAGTATTCTGTGTTTAACACTCTGAGGCTACCACGTGAATTAAAGACGGTAAACCAATGAATTACAAGACCAGCAAAACACATGCAAGAGCGCCACCTGCTGGCTATGTAAGGAAGAAGGCTGGGCTGGGTTTGGAAATGGTAGAAAATTTCTAGATTGAATCACTGAATTGGATAAATGTATTTAATGGCATCTTAAATAAGAATCTTCTTGTTACTGTCACCAAGAATATGATGTTAAGCAGTTTAGGGATCAAATGAATCACTTGTTCTGGCTCTCCTTTCTCCAGGTTCCAACAGCCAAGAGTATAGGTTCACTGGGTGGCGGAATCCTTCTTAGCATTAGCAGCTATTTCTGAGGGAGATAGGAGCAACTCTCCATGGGGCTTTTAATAATTCGGCTGTGGAGTGTGTAGGCCACCGCAGGACTTACAGATGCAGACAATAAAAATAAATTATTTACTTGAGGTTGACCTTAATTCTCCCAGGACTCAACATTTGGAACGTATTTCTACTTTGTTAGGAGGGAGTAAAATTTAAAAATCTGACCAAATGGGCTGTTTGCCAACTAATCCAGCCTCTCCATATAACTAAAAACAAAACAAAACAAACATCAACAACAACAAGAACAAATGAGATGTGTGTGTTAATACCCATTTCTGTGTAGTAGGTTCACGGAAGAGGCCGGTGGAAAGGGTAATCAGGCCTGCAGGTGGCCTGCACCTGGGAACAGAGTAACTATTCACCATGGTGGCCTCACTTCCTACAGTAGCTGCAATAAACCTGGCTGCCTTGAATGAATGAACTGAAGAAAAATCCCTTCGTATGAAGTGACAGGAGCCTAGACGCTTGGTAGCAGGGGAGGCACGCGGGGAAAGATTTTGAATTTATGTTTGAAAGTGCCTTACAGATTCAGTGGAGAAATAGCCCACTGCTCCACCCCACCCCACCCCGCCCCCCAAGCCTTTCTTCCAGGTGGCCTTCAGTTCTTCAGTTCCGGAGAGTTAAGTGACTTGCTTCTGAGGGGTCTGAGGTGCTGAGACTAAGGGCTGCTTCTTTTCCCTCCAGAAAGGCCAGCAGCCTTAGGCCAGCCAAAGTCCTTTCCTCTAAAATGCGCAGTCTTGTGAACTCCACTGTCTTCAAAAACTCAGCGGTAGGTGGCAGCTCTCTAAAGAGCTGAGAAAGGAGGTGCTGCTTCTCTGACGCGGTCCTCTGCAGGTGACCCAGCCTCTCAGAGATGGGGGGACGCCAGCTTGACCTGCAGAGGAGATGCAGGAGTTGCCGGTAGAGGTGTTTCACGAAGGTCAGGGTCTCTGCCCAAAAGTTGACTTCTGCTTTTTCAAATAGGTAGTCGTCCTCTCCCTACATCAGATGAAAAGTCCTGAAATCAACCTTTGAGACCCTGAGAAGCCTCCGGCCAACTCAATGCAAGAGGTGTGTCCCCTCCCCCACCCAACCCAGGGCCCACTTCCGCCTGTCAACACCAGGCAACCTTGAAGGTCACCTTCTATTTTCACTCCTTGTACTTCTCCATCAGAGAGGAATTTCCCCCCAGACTTAACATGACCTTTGATAAAGATGTACTCATAGCTCAAAGCCAAGATATTTTGGGGGACTGATGTTGAAAAGGGGACCTTGAGAAGGGAGTGGGCTCTGGACTTTAAGGTGAATCCAGAAATCAGAGAGGAGGCTGGAAGGAAAATCTCTGCTGTGGACTGAAGATCAAAGAATCACCAAGCATCAGACACTGGCCTCTGACGATGGGACCCAATTTCTACAGTGCTGTGGGTCTTCAAGGTCATTTTATCACCAACTCGTTATCATGTCTCCTTATTTCTTGTAAACAGGCTGCTTTTTGAACTCTTGGCTTGCCAGGTATGCCGAGCCAGCAGGCCCAGGTGGCCATGAATTTCTGTTCTCATGAATTTTCTGTCTTGGTCCTCGATTTTGCTGTCTGCTCCCCCTGGAGGTGAAAAACTTCTTCAGCTAGCAAGTTCCCTGAAAGGACTCTCATCTCTGGAAATGCTTCACCCTCAGATCTAACTGTGGGGAGCCTCACAATAACTCTGAGGCCAATTAATAAGCATTCTTCATAATTACACTCTTTTTTGTTTCTGTCTTTGTTTTTTTGAGACAGGGTCTTACTACGTAGTTGAGGCTGGCCTTGAACTCACTATGTAGCTCAGGCTGAACTCAAACTTGTGTGGATCCTCCTGCCTCAGCCTCCCAAGTGCTAAGATTACACTCTTGATATCTAAGGAGCTTCCTTCAAAGGTCCCTCCTCAAGTGACCTGAAGGCTTGCCACTGGATCCCCCGAAAGTGAGCACAGTGCTCACAGCAGAACCCAGCAGGCAGTTCTCCAGATGAGTCTCTTGCTCTGCAGCCAGTCTTCCAGAAACATGCTTCCAGCAGATGTGCTCGGCCAGTGAGCACTGTAGCACTCTGGCTGCCTCCCAGCCCTGACTCCCTGGATTACCTGATATGCACTCTCCATACAGCCCACAAGGTCATCGCCCTCTCCCAACAGCCACTCCAGCAGGATGGGCAATCCAGAGTCCAGCTGGTCCCACTGATGGAGCAGGTCACACAGGACAACCAAGGTTAGGGCCAGAGCAATGGAGGCATCCACTTGGCAGAAGGCGAATTCTGCAGAGACAGGAGAGGTGCAAGCAATGAATATACTTCTTGGGGGATCCCCTGCCACCAGCTCACTGAAGGTCAGGAATCCCCTTCTATGTCCTGCTGTCTTCAGTGCTAGAACGAGTCACACGCTTGAACCCTACCACTGCCTTTCCAGTGTGAGCAGCAGCAGCCCCAACTGTGGGAGTAGACAGTTCTCCCCGCTTCAGTGTAACTGGAAGGATTAAGATCACCCCTCCCCCCATGTGGTGCCACCTCCTCCACAGGGCCTAGGTCCACTGGTGTCCTTTTGGGTAGGTACCTGTTTCATCTTTGTCATCTTGGAGCAGGGAGGTATGCTTTTCCTCAATAGGTCACAGAGTGCTTATTTCAAACTGTGTGGGCCCTAAGTCCCTGTCACAACTACTAAACTCTGCAGATAGTAAGCGTATACTATATATATATATATATATATGTATATATATATACATATATATATATATATTTCTATTTTTGGTACCAGGGATCAAACTCAAGACCTCGAATTGGCCAGGCTGGTGCTTAAGCCGCTGAGCTAAACCCCCAGGCCTGCAGTCATACACAATATGTAAACAAGATGGTTGTAGCTATCTTCCAATAAATCTGTATCAATATTGAAACCTAAACTTCATGTATCACAAAATAATTCTTCTGACATTTTTCAGCCACTGAGAAATGGAAATGCCATGTGCAGCCTATGCCCATCCCAAAGCAGGGGTGGGCTGGATTTTGCTCATACTTTGCTGCCCTCTGTCTTCAATGAATTGGTTTCTTTGGACCCTTGATGTCCTGGCCAGGTTGAAGATGGGGTGGCAGAAGAGGAAAAGAGGGTGCAGAAAGAGGAAGTGGGGTGCTTTGGGGAAACTGTTGTTTACTTCACTATTTGGCCTTAAACAGTCCTATGTGTGGAGTAGTCGGGAGGGTTAGGGTATTGACACTTGCATCAACAGCTCTGTTCCTCCCATCCCAATCTCCAGGAGTCATGGAACTTGGGGCTGAAACCCCCTACTCTGTACCAATGCCTGCCTTTCCATGACACCTTCTGTTGAGCGAGCCCTTAGCTCCCCCACATCCCCATCTCCAACCTCAGCATGCAGACACTAGGCCCCCCAATTCGAGTTTCACACAGGAAGAAGGCCGAGTCTGGAGAAGACAGCGCAGTTCTCTAGGTGTTGAGTGAGGCCTCTCTGTGGCCTAGTGGGTGATCAAGTACGTCATCAGTCCTTCTAGTACTTATGCTTTTTATTTTTGTTTCTGCAGTGCTGGAAATTGAGCCCAGCACCTAGCTAGGCAAGACTTCTACCCTGAACTACACCTAGCACCCAGCATTTGGGGACTGGTATCCTCACCCCTACTTTGGGCTCAGACAGGCTAACCTGCTTGTGCATAGTCATAGGGCTCCACGTGGCTATAAAGAAATCAGCATCCCCAACAAGTTTCATGGTGCATACAAAGCACAGACTTGGAGAATCTGCATCAGTGTTCAGAGATACGGGTTTTTATGCTAAGACAGGTATGGCTGGTGAACGGCCAGCAGGGTTCAGATTTCTTAGAGGCCACAGAGCAGTCAAAAGAACAGATCTTACCATCTTCAGAGCCCGGTAGTATCCCTCTTCTTGGTGCTACAGCAAGAAAATAGATTTAAACTGGGGAATAGGGGACAGGGACATAGCAGCACAGCGCCTGCCTGGCAAGCACAAAGTTCTGAGTTCGATTTACAGTACAAAAACAAACAGGGAACAGAAGAGAAGGAGAAAGGGGTGACGGGGCACTTTGGCTATAGCTCTAAGCCACATGTTAGTCAGGCATTTACCTACAATACAACCTCTGTTTTCACCATTACCTGGCTCATCTGAGTAGTTCTTAACTACTGGCTGAGAAGCTATGTGGAAAAAGTAAAGTGGCCTCTTTCAAACCCCTAAAGAAGAAAATAGATTTGAGCATGGTGCCACATTCCTTGAATCTCCTTACTCTGGGAGGCTGAAGCAGGAATACTGCAAGCTGGAGCTTGCAATATTAATGAGACTGTGTATCAAAAAAGAAAAAGGAGACACACACACACACACACACACACACACACACACACACACACACACACACACACACACGGGACTGGGGCTGTAGCTCCATGCAAACAAAGGCTCTGGGTTCAATCCCTAACACCTGCAACAAAACACACACACACCAAAACAGGACTCAGTGCAGAGCAGATGCCCATAGCACACTTGTTGACGGCTGTAGATATTACAAAACTTTTCCCTTTGTCCTACTTGATTTAATCTGAACACTAACACAGAGATGGGCACAGTGAGGGCATTCAGTAAACAGCCATCGGTGTTACTGCAGGAGAAATAACGTTTGGCCCCGCCGCTCACCACCGGTGCAGGGAAGGACAGCCCATGGACTAGCGCAGAGGCCAAGGCTGCCCAGAGGGTGGGAGCCCGGTGAGCCTGCAGCCAGCGGCAGGGCAGGGCAGGGCAGGGCAGGGCAGGGCAGTGTGAAGCCCACTCTGCACAGACCCACAGGGAGGCGGTGGAGAAGCCTGCCCCCGCACCCCACAGGGATGAAGAGGGTGTAATAGGCTTTATCACCTTAAGAACTAAAAAACAAAAATTAGAACACCCTCCAGCTGGGGGCAGTGGGCTGAAAAAGCCCACAGCTGTAAACTTTTCGTATTGAGGGACCAGCAGCAAGTAAGCTGATTTTGAGACTCTTTCAGAAAAATCTACGCTCTAACTCACACTCCCCGCGCCCCACCCCGCTTTGGTGGTGGTACTGAAGATGGAACCTAAGGCCTCAAACTTCCCAGGAAAGAGCTCTACCACTGAGTTGCACCTCTAGCTCCTTTTTGGTCTTCTGAAGGCCCGTAGGGAGGGAAAATGCTTCACCCACCAGCAAAATCAGTGCCTGTAGCTCAAGCAGCATTCCGGTTGAGTCCAGAGAGAACACAGGTGGCTGGAGTTGGCATCAGGAAAACCAGGCTGCCACACTGGCCTCACCCAACATGACGGACAGCCTCTCTGCACTACTTTGCCATGACTCGTGCTTTGGAAGGGGCAGGGGCATGCTGGGATGATGGGTACAAGGGAAGAGCTGGGATGAGGCGGCTGAGATCCACTGGGAGACAATTGTGAGCAGCCAGACATCAATGCAACAAGAGGAGAGGGGCGAGGCCAGAAGGTGGGTGGGCGGTCGGCGGGATTTAGATCTGCTCACAGGGCCGCTGCAGCCCGCACACTCCCTCACTCCACTGCCCTGAGCAGAGGCGGCTCAGCCAGGACCCCCTGATCTCTGCCACCGGAGCCTGTGCAGGGAGGCAGGGCAGCAAGGAGAGGGATTCTTCATTGCTGCATGCAGACTGGCCAAGGAAACAGGAGAGCAAGCGGCCAAGCGACAGGGGTGTTTAAGAATCTCTTGTATATGCAGAATAGCCATCACAATCTTGGAAACACCACAAAACAAGTCTGGGGATCCGTTTCCTGATTTCAAAACTCACTGTAAGGCTACAGGCGTGAAACAGTGTAGGGTTTTTGTGTGTGTTTATGGTGCTCCTGTGTTCGGTGCGCACACACTACTGATAAGCTACACTGCAGCCTGTGAGAGTTGCAGCTCGAGGACTGTTACAGGGATCAACCGAGGAGAGCACAGGCCTGCAGATCAGTGCACCAGAGGCCAGAAACAAACTGCGGATTTATGGTCAACTGATTGTTTTTCAGCACTGGGGACTGAACCCAGGGCCTCCCACTTGGCAAGTGCTTTGAGGTGCATCCCCAGCCCTCATCTGAGTTTTGACAAGGGTGCCAAAACAATAGGGGTGTGGGTATGTGTCTTTTTAACCAGTGATGTTTGGACAACTGGGTATACATACACAGATAATGAAGCCAGATTCCTACCCTAACACCATGCACAAGAATGAAATCAAAATGTATCAAACACCTAAATGTAAGGACTAAAACTGTTATAGAAAAACAGGAATAAATGTGGATGAACCTGGACTGGGAAACAGTTTGTTGGATATAATGCCAACAGTACAAACAACAAAAGTTTGGACTTTATCACAACTGAAAAGGTTTGTGCTACAGAAAATAGCATCAAAATACCAGGACAACTCACAGAAGAGAAATTTGCAAATCTTCTATCTGACAAGAAACATGTCTCGAATGTATAAAGAACTCTTAAAACTTAATAACAAATAAGCCCAATAAAAAACATACAAAGGATATGACTAGGCACTTCTCCAGAAAAGATAAAAAAAGGACCAATAAACAAAGGAAAACATACTTAGCATCATTAGTCATCACGAAATGGGAATTCAAACCAAAGACATATCACTTCACACTCACTAGGGTGACTATCATTAAAAAAGTGAAGCTGGCTATGGGGTAGGAAACTGGAGCCCTCACAGTTTGCTGGCAAGGAATGTCAATGATGCAGCTACTCTGGAAAACAGTCTCAAAATATTAAGCATATGACCCAACAACTCCAGGTGTATCTAAAGAGAAATAAAAACGTATATCCGCGCAAAAACTTCCATATGAACATTCGTAGTAGCTCATAATAGCCCAAATGTGGAAATAACCAAAATGTCCATCAACTGATGACTGGATAAAACCGTGGTGTATCTATATGGTGGAAAAATACTCAGCCACAAATTCGCTGTGAGGAGGCTGGCAGTTTAGGTAGGAAGGGAAGACTATTACCCAGACAAGGAGGAGGAAGGACCCCAAGAGGGAATAAATGATCTCTGAGACTCCTCCTCCCACAGGTGACGCAGGTAAGGCAGGAAGTAACCCGAGAACCTCCTGAGTGCTTTGAGTGGGTGGGGCTGCTGGTCCGCTGAACCCAGGGGATGAACGTTCAAGTCATTTGGAATCATGCTGGAAACCACAAATGGGCATTAAGAACTGCTTACTCCAACACCTTCCCATCTTGTAAATGGATAATCCACTTGGACTGCAGAGGACAGAAGCGAACCAGAGGCTCCAGGGCTGCTGCATTGGGACTTCCTCTTGCTACAGCCCCAGCCACACCTGGGCTCCTCTCAAAGGCAGATAGTTCCTAGCGGATATTCTGGTATTGCTTCCCCCCTCCCCCTGCACTGATGTTGGGCCCAGCAGACCCCGCCCCGCCCCAAGGGAAGTGATCATTATCTTTTAGCAGGCAGACAGATAAGTCACACATTTTGAGGTCAATTTCAAATGCACTGATTAAGATAAAAGTGCCCCTGTGGATTGTTTCCATATTGTCCATCAGCTGCTGAATGGGTAAATAAAATGCATGCCCACATTTTCCCACTTTTTTCCATGTGTGAAAACTATTCTGGATGGTGGATTGATAGCCCACAGTCTGATTCTGAAGGAGCACAGGGGAAATGCCTTCCAGGTGAAGGCCATCGCTTGAGTCTCCTTCCTGGTCCTTCCCAAGAGAGCACAGTTAAGTGCCGAGTGTGCAGCGCTGGGCTGAATTCTCTCTGCTTCTAGCTCCAGAGAACCTCATTCTAGGTGGGAAATTCCTTAGCTTTAGGGGACTTATCAGGGTGTTGGGTGGCACTGCCAGGCATCCCATCCCTGCAAGTCCTACCTGCAAGTATTCACTGAGTACCTGAATGGGGAGGGGCTATGAGAGACAGGAGGAAAATCCCAATCACATTTTAGTCAGCTGAGTTGGGGCCAAGGTGACAACTAGGAAGTGTCAGAAAACACTCCAAGGTGGTGCACAACAGAGACCAATTCTACTATTAGTAGTAAGAATGAAAGCACAGAAAAGGAAAAAAAAAAATGTAGGTAGCGAGAGGAGGGAGAGCTATGTGGAGAGGAAGCCTCTCTGGTAGGGGGACACAAGGCCCAGCATAGCCGGGCCGCAGCAGCAAGAAGGCTGGACCTCTGGTGAAGAGGAAGCTGTTGGAGAGGTGGAGGGCAGAAGCTGGGTGCCCTACCCCTGCCAAGGTGGCGTTTGACTGCATCTGCGTATTACTAGACCTTTTTATTTCCCCTAAGTGAAGCATTTTCAGGTTCCTGTAGGCTGTTTCCAAACAATCATTATTTCTGACCTATTTCATGGACTTCACCCAGCCAGGCAAGTGCCTGTATTTTATGTTTTGGGCCTTGCTAGTTAGGTGTGTGCTCCATCACTGAGCTACATTCCTAGCCCTAGAGCCTGTATCTTAATGAGTCACAAGAAGCAAGTAGGAGGTGGAGCTTGGTTCATGCACTGCTCTGTCATTTGGCTCTTCTAGGGCCACTAGAAGCCCCTGCTTCCCACCCACGCTTGCCCTCTACCCTGGAGCCCAGGGCTCAGAGGTGGCTCTCCCAGCGGGCTGTATCATCAAATGCCACTATTTCACCCTTTACCACCAAATAGCACCCCAATGACCCCTACTGGAGACAAATGGCCGGATAAAAGGTCAGTGTCCTAGGAATGGTGGTAGTGGTGGGTATTCCTGCCTTCTAAGACCTAGCAGGAGAGATGGATGGTGGAACTTGTGTTTCTCTCATTCTTTATCTGAATATTTACAAAATCTCATCAGAGAAAAACCAAATGTGGTGGTCAGACCTTTCAAGGGTGGACCTAGCCCCCTCATGCACGGGGTTGTATGCCGCCCTGGGACCTCTGCCCATGCTTTTGCTGCCTGGAGCCAGCCCTTCCCCATGCAGAACCTAGCCATGGAATTAGATCCCCAAGAGAACTCTGATTTCCCCGGGGCCCATGTGAACCACTCTTCCTTTCCCTCCTTTTTATTTTTAAAACTTAATATTAAAAATAAAGAACACATTTTTACTTTCTCTTCCTCTCAGATGCCATGTGGATAGAAATCAAAATTTCACAGTGAATATATTCATTGCAAACACATACTAAAAAAAGAAAAAAAATTAAAAAAACAAAAACTGTATGCTAATAAAAATTTAAACAAAAAGAAATGACACATGGAGGTGTATCCAACCAAACACAGGCAGCTCAGGGGTAAGGCCTCTAGAAAACCAGCAGAAGCCTTTGAAAGGGTCAATGGCGTCATTTGGTCTTCACACTTTGGTGTAGCTCACATGGTTTTTCCAAAATTAGGAAATATTTATTTATTACGGTAAAAGGGATCAAACAATGAGCAAAACCTCAGCCCTTTCTTACTCTTTTTTTTTTTTTTTTTGCACCAGGAATCAAACTCAGGACCTTGCACTTGCCAGGCAGGCGCCTGTGTCACTGGGCTATATCCCCAGCACCCCCTTTTTTTTACATTTTTAAAAAATTTGAGACAGGGTCTTTTACTAAGTTGGCCAGGCTGTCCTTGAACTTTGAATCCTTCTGCCTCCCAAGTATTCAGGCTTATGAGTGGCTATCTGAACAGGCTAGGGAATTTCTTATAGAAATCCACGTTAAGCCTGGGTACTGTGGTGTGCAGCTGTAATCCAGCACTCAGGAGGGGGAGGCTGGAGGAACCCCCTGGGTTTGAGGCCATCCTGGGCTACATAGTGAGTCCAAGGCCAATTTGAGCCACCTACTGAGTCCTTATCTCAAAAGAAGAAAAAAAAAAGTTCTCATTTATAGCATCTTTTGAAAATCCAGAAAACCACAGTCTAGTGCCTCTAGGTGTTGAGCAGACCTCTAGGTGTTGACTGGGGGGCATAGCTGTGGCATCTCCCACAGAAGGCAGATGTGCACCCAGTCTGGGACACCTTGTGGCCTTACCTCATCATTTGCAGATGTGCTCCCTTGCCTGGCCCCTGTGGACACGCAAGTACAGAGGAGGGTCCTTTACTCTGACCCTGAGACTCTCCATTGATCTCTTAACCTTTCTATCTGGTACACCTTCTTCCTCCTTTTGGGGGCAGGTCCTGGGGTTTTAAACGCAGGACCTTAAGTGTGCTAAGGAGGTGCTCTGCCACTCAGCTACAAGCTCAGCCCTTTCTTCCTCCCCTTAATTTAGGCAAACTGTCCCTCGGGACCTAGCTCAGGGCTGTGGCTGGAAGGAATCTCTCCAGGCCTGGCTGGTCTTTCTTGCTCTTCTCTGCACAGCACTCTAGGTGTTCGTTGATGGTGAAGGAGGTCATTCTGGCCCCAGACTCTATGGCTGTCCTTTGCCAGTACTGTCCACAGCACTAGCACTGAGCTCCCGGCAGTTACCCCCTGCTTACCACAGAACTGTATAAAGCAGTTCACTTGTGTTGTGTGTTTCTCTGATGGGAAAACACTTGGATGGTGAGACTCAGGTCACAGGGGGAGACAGATCTGTTTTTGCCATTTCACATTCAGGGTTGTTGAGGTTTAGAGAAGGAACTTGCTCAGGATCATAGAGAAGAGGTGACTGGCAGGAGCAGATAAAAAGTGAGGCTGGTCTGACTCCAAAGCCTATCTTCTTCATCACTTTGCTAAGTGCTAGATGGACGGATGGACAGATGGATGGATGAGTGTTTTCCCTGTCTGACATTCTCTGCCCTTCTGCACCCTGCTCAGCACCTCAGGATGCTGCCCTCTGTGCGTGTATTCCCAACTTTCCTTGCCATCAGGCTCTCAGCTGGAGTCACCTCCTGGGAAGCGGACACTGGAGAGGAGGCAGAGAGGGGGGTTTCTTCCCTCACCAAGGTTTCCTCACTCACAGTGGCTGCTCCCCCTAGCTGGGGCACTGCTGCGCAGCCCTCCTGCCGTTCCAGCTCTTCGCTCACTCCCAGCTGTGGGTGCTCGTGGTTCCTACTATTTTGTGTCCCTGGGGCCTCAGCCTCACTGGGCTTCCCTTCACCTACAGCAGAGATGCTGCTGCTCCCCAGAGGACTTCTGTCAATGTCTGGAGACATTTTTGTCATGAAGGGGAGAAGGTGGTCCTGTTGGCACATGTGGGCAGAGGCTAAGGATGCTGCTCAATCTCTAGTGAAGAACAGCACAGTCCCCTATGCCAGAGTCAGCAGGGCCACAGGTGAGCCCTTGTCCTACCAGGGTCTCACACAGCTGTCAACAGCCCTCCCTTCAAGTCTCGCCCCAGTCTAGCAGGCAGATGGACAGAGCTCTCAGTGCTGTCCGGAAGCCAGGGTTCACTAGGGCAGATGCTAAGAGGCTCGGCTCTTGTCTCTTTTCCTGGAGTTGACCCCATCTTCATCCTTCCCTCCAGGCAGAGAGCAGGCAGCAGGCACAGAGCAGCCCCTTCTGCCAGCCAGCTCACCTCAGAACCCATTCTGTCCGGAGGTGAGGGTGTCTCTAGGCCTGAAGGGAGGAGACAAAACATCCTCACTAGAAATTTTAAAAGTACTTGGAGAAAAGCCTTTCAAATATTAAAAACTTCCTTTGTCTTCATTTTGTAGCTATTTTCATATGGAACAAATGGCCCAGGGTTCCCAAAAGCCCCCACAGGTCTGCTCCAGAGGCATCTGATCTGAATAGATACAGTGGGGGGTCATAACACGTATGCTTGCCTAAGGTTTGTGGTTTTCTTGGTGGCCCATTGTGAAGCCAGACTGCCCTAGCAAATCGTTTGCTTTAATTTTAAAGATTACTTTAAAAAAATCTTCTCAAGCTTAATAACTACCTATAATTTAAGAAATGTGGGTCCATTTGAAATCACGAGGTAAATACCTTTTATTTCCCCCTTGATTTAAAAAATGGCTACAGCCAATATGAATGAAAACAAATATGTGCTTCACACCAGTTCAAAATGTGCACTTGTTCAGTTCACCGAGAAAGGATTGACAAATTAAATGACAGTAGCTGAATGCTCATAAAAATACTTCCATTTTTTCATTTCCAACCACATGAATGAATAAGGAGCAGATCCACACACCCTAGCAACAAGAGTGTGCAAAAGCCTTGGTTCTTCAAGGTGCTTAAGGCTGGCAGCTGGGAAGGGTAGCCAGCTGCCTCTGCACTCTCCAGGGTGTTCCTGTCAGATCAGATTTGGGGTGCAACATCCCATCCCGTTTCTTGTGGTCGCCTCCTGAGCTCGTAGTGGACTTCGCTTGCTATTCCCACTGAAAGGCCATGTGGCTGTCGCAGGGCTGTGGTGAGCAATGAGCCCAGTCCAGACCACTTGGGCTTGCACTTGGAGCTCCTACATTTGGCAGACTTCTCTGGCCTCAACAGTGTCAGGCCTTTCTGGACAAGGTCCAGAAGCCCTGCTGTCCCCTCCAGATCCTGCTCCTTGGCAACTTCATCCTGTTGAGCCTCGCAAGGGTTCCACCCCAGCACCTCTTGGGATGGTAAGCGCAGTGCTCACCCCAAGGCACTGCTCTGGAAGAGGCAATCCTACTTCAGCTCCAAGCCTAACGCCTGAGTGATTTGGGAAGGCCACTCCTCAGCCTGGGCAGAGTTCTGCATCCCCGCACATACATTCTGTCCTCCTTTGACCAGAGATCTTGAAATGTTCCTTGAAGTCACTTAAGTTTTCTTGCTTTTTTTTTTTTTTTTGTACTGGGGATGCAAATCAGGACTGCGCGCTTGCAAGGCAGGCACTTATGCCGCTAGCTAAATCCCCAGTCCCTCTTGCATTTCCTTTGAAATGGAACTTCTTTTTTGTGCAGTGAAGTTCTCAGGCTGATAGTTTAAGACTGACTGGCTCTTCTGAATTCTTTGTGTAGTCACCTGCTTGGACTCCTACTCCTATCCTCCACTCTCTGAGCTTATTTGAGGCTGGAAGGGGAGAGAGGAAGAAACCAGAAGCCTGACTCAGTCCAACAACGCTGCCCTGAGCATAAGGCCCTGTACAGGATGAACACACGGCACAGAGCGCAGGAGCAAGGCTGCTGGGCCTGGAGGACGGAGGGCGTGGAGGTAGTGGGTACGGGTCGTCCTGAGGCGTAACTGAGGGCTGGAAATCAAAATCAGAAAAGTTCAGGAAAGTAATTTTTCTTCTCCTGAGGACTTTAATATTACCATGTGTAACCACATAATACGGAATGTAGACAGTTCTTTTATAGGCACCTCCACCTCACTCCCAGGCTGCGTAGTGTAGAATAAACATACTACATGGTCATGGAAGAACAAATCAAGGTAGTCATGTGTCGCTTAATGATATGGGTTGTTTTGGTTGGACGATTTCGTTGTGTGAACATCAGTGCCCTTACACAGGCCTAGGACAGCTATGACATCACTAGGTGATAATGATCTGTACTCTTTTGTTGACTAAAACATTGTTATGAATTTTAAACTCAAAAATTAATTTTAAAATCTATAAATAGTCCTCAAAATGTTAAGTGCCTGTAGTTTTGAATTTTCTGGGAAGTTTCTTTTTCTGGTTCTGGGGATGGAACCTTGGGCCTCCCCATGTTACATGGCCAGCTCCAGAAACTTTCTGTCTTGAAACTGAGTTGACTGCCAGACATTTCCAGGGCCTTTCTGTCTGCTTCCTGTGGTCAGTAGTCCCCAGAGCTGCCCTGGAGTTACTGTCCACCTCCCAAAGGCCTGGGAAACCACTTCCTGAGGAAGTGAGGGGCTGAACTCAGAGAACACTGGGGTGAGGGCAGGAAAGAGTGCAGCACACAAAAACCTCTCTTTCAAGAACAAGTTACAGCTGGGCATGGTGGTACACTTCTGTGATCCCAACACTCAGGGCAGAGGCAGAAGGGTCACTTACTGCCAGTCTGAGGCTGGCTGGGGCTATAAAGTGAGTTCAAGGCCTGCCTGAACCTATGTAGCCAAACCCTGTCTCAAAAACCAAACCAAGCCAAACCAAACCAACCAAAAAAGTTATGGAAGAGCTGATGACTCAGAGGCTGGAGGGAAGCAGTGAGGCACTGGGTTTCCAGCCAATTAAACATCAAGAAAGATCCAACTGCTGCAGAATAACTTTCAGAAGACCCATGTCCACCATGTCCACTGAGCTGAAACACTGCTGCTCTCAGCTTGTCCTTAGGGTAGGCCAGGGAGGGTCTCTGGGGAGAACGAAGTTATTTTTGACCTTCCTTTAAATGTTACTAGTAGAAAATAGCACATGATAAAATTTATAATAACTGAAGAAGCCATTCTGTTAGTAACATTGAAAACTCCAAATAATAACACCACTTAGGGAAATCTGTGACTGGGAAATAAACACACAAAAAAATAACTGACAAAGCATAAAACTCACTGACTAAAAATTTTCACCAACAAAAATCTAGCAAGGTGCAGTGGTGCACACCTGTAATCCCAGCACTTGGGAGGTTGAGGCAGAAAGATCATCACTTTGGCCAGCCTGGATTGTGTACTAGTGAGTTTAAGGTCAGCCTGAAATAACAGGGAGACCTTGTTTCAAAAGAAAAGAAGAGAGAGAGAGAGGGAGAGAGAGAAAAGTCCCACAAAACAACAACAATAAAACTTTGTCTTAATAAATTTACACATGGAGTTAGGGATGGGATGTAGCTCATGGGTAGAGCACTTGCCTAGTATGTGTGAGGCCCTAATAGTGGGGGAAAAATTACCCATAAAAGAACTGCTACCTAAGAAAATAAAAGAGAATATAAACAATGATTTAATTACACTCTACAGAAGACTGATCAAGGAATTAAACTGGCCTGATGGGAGTTACACAGGAAAAGTTTCTTGAGGAAAAGTAGTTATGTTGGATAATTCAGATTAGAGGTTTGTATTTTTGTAGTGACCACAGCCTCCAGGTCAAACACACCAGCTTCATCCTGACACATTGGCCACCAGAAGGAAGAAAAGGAGGGAAGCCCCACATTTTAGTGCTCACACAGGCAGGAAGCTTGGCTGCTGCCTCCACAGCCTCCTGCCTGGCTTGTGTCTCCTGGTGGTGTGTGCAGGGCTCTGGTGCTCTCCACAAGCTCATCAAAGGCCCTGCTTCTGCTGTTTCCTGGAGTGCCCCCTTTCCTTCAGTGGCACCTCATCCTCTGCCCTCACCTCGCCTCTGTCTGTAATGACTGTGCTCCCACCCCCACTTGTGTCCCTGCTCCCTGCCCACCAACACTGCCTTGGTTCATGCCCTCCACCCTGTGGTAAGGAGACTTTGCCAGAACACCTCTACCCAGCCAGCCTCAGTTTAAAAGGCCTCAGTGGCTCCATTAAGCCCGAGTCCCTCCTTGCTTAGCATGAAAATCCACCAAGTTCCCTGGTCTCTTGGTCTCTGACTTCACTCCCCCATCAGTGGATTGGCTGTGTAAGCCATGAGTGTCTAGGGTTACATCTTCCTTCATCCTGGGTCACTGAGCCTTCTTTTGCTAAGTCCTTCCACTGCCTTAGTCAGATCTTTTCTAGTGGCCCTGAATCTTCTTCATACCCAACTCTTGCCCACCCCATCTAGACTATCTTTTCTGTGATTACCAGCACATCTTTGGTGACCTTACCCATTACCAGAGACTCCTAGTTTTTCAACCTTATTCTTTCAGCTTCTTTCCAGATCTAGCAGCATGAGGACAATGTGTTAACTCTCTTGGATGAGACATATCTGTTCTTACTTGTCACAGCAAACCTAAGGGCAATGTCCATCAAGAAAGACCTCTTTCATGAGATTCATGAGGTAAAGAGACTTACCATAATACCTACATTTCTATTCCTAGGTACATGCCCAAAAGGACTGATGCCCAAACCAAAACTTATACGTGAATGTTCATAACAACGCTTTTTACAACACTCAAAAGGTGCAAACAACTCCAGTGTCCATCTATCAGTGGGAGAATGGATAGGAAAATACGGCTGAGGTAGAGCTCAGTGGTAGGGTACTTGCTCAGCATGTGCAAGGCCCTGGGTTCAATCCATACCACTGCAAAAAGAAAGACAACAAGAGTGAAGGAGGGGCTAGGCCTTCCCTGTCTGCTGGGCCGGACTCACACAGGGTAAGAGGGATAGAATGTGGGAGGCCAGGATGACTGCAAGCCAGGAGGGTGGCCTGCGCCACCGCCAAGGGGTGAGGGGCTGCTGCGCCTCATCTCATTCAGTAACAAAGCACAGCTTTCCATGTCTGTTCTGCAGTCCTGCGTGGTAAGGCTCACAGGGAAGCGGATCCTGTGAAAGAGACTTCTATGAGGAGCACAGAGATCGGATCTCAAAGCTGCAAAAAGAAACCTCTCTACCCAAATTACACAGACCCACTCATCTGGTTTCCATTTCATTGCCTGAGTCTGTTTTATAGTTGTGCTTTTTCATGAAAGCTTTTAAGGGAGCCTATTCCCTGACATCATGCAAAAAAAATGTCCGAATACAATTACATTACAGAGCAGGCTCTTGGAAGAGAAGGCAGTCATGAAGCTGGCTGGTGTCCTGTTTCCTCTCCTTTAAGGCCATTTGCTGCTCTGCTCTCCATTCTTTAAAAGAAAAGCCCCCAATTCCATCTCATCTCTCCCAGTCCCTCTGCTGTCAGCTGCAGAGCGGTTCTCACCTGGGAAATAGTGCAGAACTATGTGTTCCCCAGAGGGGATGGGTTGGGCCTTCCGGGACTCATGTCCAGTGGGGGCACAGCCAGCACCTGCCCACAGGCCTGAGCCAGCCTGCCCGTCACACACCTTACACCTAAGGCGAAGGAACAGGCTTCCCCAACCAGCTTTCTCGGGGATCTGCTCTAAACACCCTTTCCGGTTCTCTCCCCACTCCCCAGCTTTACTAAGACTCATCCCCAGGCTAATGCGGGGGTTTTTCTTAAGAGTGATGATGAGTTATGAGGCAGCTGTGTGGGCAGCTCAGTGACAGGGCACACGCTTAGTGCTCATGAAGCCCTGGCTCTGATTGCAGCACGCACACACACACAGAGAACTGTTTTGAAAAACAGCTTTTCTCAATTAAAATTTATTCTGTTGTGAGCACATTCTTTGTTTTTCATTCTATATGTTTTTTAGCTTCTCCATGTTTCTCCTTCTCCTGGCAGAAGCTGCCACACTCTAACCTTCCAGTTGTGGCTGTCCCTTCTTTCTCTGTCTCTGGCTTGGACAGACTGCATACTCCTGTGGTCGCTTCTCGACAACCCTTCCTTTAAAGTCCATTCTAATGGCCTCCCACCCACATTTCTCAATCCAAGCTACAGATGTGGCCTTTCATGAGACTCAGTCACCCCCTACTCTGCTGGTGACTTCAGCATCCATAAAGATGTCCCTGCCAGTGTTTGGTTTTACCATTCGTCAATCTCTTCACCCAACATTCATCATTTCCGGTTTCCCCCTTCTCCCAGTAAGTGTTATGACATCTGAGAACTAGTCGTCACTTACTGTTGCTTTGATTCAGCTCAAATTCTAAGTTTCATGGTCACTAGAAATGAACACCCTCAGCATCACAGGTAAAGTTTATTGTTCCCTCATTTTTGAGGTGGTATCATAAGTGTTTCACATGCATTAATTATAATCATGTTTTATAGTTAGATAAGATGGCACCTGCCTATAAACCCAGCACTCTGGGTGGCTGAGGCAGGAGGACTGCAAGTTCAAGTCCAAGCTGGTCAACCTGGAGAGACCCTGTCCCAAACTTTAAAAAAAGGGTGGGGGGAATTGGGGATGTAGTGAAATGTAAGCTCTGGGTTCAAGTCTCAGTGCCATATATATACACACAAAAAAGGTTTTAACCAAAGCAGACTTGGGATTTAAATCACACTGTCTGCAATGGGTGATCAAAAATATAATGAATGTTTGGAATTTTTAAAAAACCACCGTAAAAGACATACTATCATGAACAATAAGATAAATGTGTTTTAAGCAAGGGAAGTATTGTGACTACTCTGAAAATTAATGGCAAAGTGTCTTTTAGTGCAACAATTTTTTAAAAGTAAACATTCACTATATTTTATGGTCACCCCATGTTAATTAAGTATCTATGGCAATTTCTGTCACATAGACACACGGTGTGTCCTTATCTACCTTATTCATCAGACCTGGCACCATGCGACTTTTGGCTCTTTCTCAAAGTCAAAATGACCATGAAAGGTAAATGCTTTGAACTGATTCAAGACATCAAAACAGCCATGAACTGCCAACTAAAGTCCAGGAAGAGGACTTCCAGAACTGCTTCAGAAAGTGGCCAGAATGATGGGATAAGTATGTTCGAAGTGAGGGGAATATTTTGTGGGAAATTAATAGCAATGCGTCTTTTATACTCACTGTATATTTTGATCACACCTTGTATACACTACAGCTCCTACACTGCATGGCCTTCTACGATTCTTAACCCAGTCACTTAACCTTCTGCCTCCTCCACCGAGCTGCCCTCCCCTAATCTCCACATCTCTGACTCTGCCTCTTTCTGCCGCCTCTCCTTACATATCCAGGCTCCCGACTCCAGGCCCGACGGCCTTGTCCCCACTTTTCTGTCCTAATCAACTGTTCTACTCTGAGCCAATTCCAGAAGATCAAGGCTGATGAGCCTCCCCATTAATTCACACTATGTAACCCTAGCTAGACTCCTGTTGCTCCCTAGCAATTTTTCTATTCATGTTTTGGTGATTCCTCACCAAACCCCTATATAAACAGTTCCTACCTCTTCCTGACTCTGTATCCTACTTGCTTGCTACTCATTCTTATGGTTCATCTTGTCTTCTACAAAGGACATCCAACATAAGCTCAAACTTCCGTTCTCCCTGCCCTCAACATTTCTCCCATGACTCTTGAAACATTAGCTTGAAGGCTGAGCAGAGTCTAGGACATGTGGTTTGGGGGCTGAAGAGTAATGTAAATATTTGTAAAGGAGGAGCCTCTGGAGGGGGAGAAAAAAACAGGCTAGAAACACAGGGGGAAACGAATTAGGGCTGGACAAAGGCCTGGAGGACGCCTAAGACGCAGGGTGGAGGAGGTGACGGGAGCCCACAGCTGGGCCTTTTCTTGGCTCGTCTCCTTCTCAGCGTCTGGAAGTCAGTTTGTAAACTGCTTCTACTGAACCTTCAGAACCCCTCTCTTTGACCTTTTTTTCACTCCCCATCCTGCATGACCAGTCTTTTCAAAGTATCTGGCCTGGTCACCCCTCACGACAGTTTCTCCCTATGTGGATTTTTACGGCAGTGGAACCCTTTCATTTTTATGCTTCTTGGTGGTACCTGAGATCAAACCTATGGGGCCAGGGATTTAGCTCAGCAGTTCAAGCTTGGTAAGCACAAGATCGTGAGTTCGATCCCCGGTACCAAACAAACAAACAAACGAAAAACCCTATGGCCTTACACGTTAGGAAAGTGTTCTACACTGTGCTACATTTCCAGCCTTTAAAATATTTTAACATTTTTATTTTGGGGATGAGGAAGGAGATCAGGGGAAGAGAAAAGAGGAGGAAAGAGAGGAGAAAAAGAGGATTGAAAATGATTGTGATATGATATGGCAAATGTACCGATTTTCCAGAACATGTGTACATATTAGATATGGCAAACATACACCAATACTTTCCTTTTTTTTTATTTTGAAATAAGATCTCACTAAGTTGCCCAGGCTGGCCTTGAACTTGTAATTCTCCTGCCTCAGCCTCCTATGTAACTGGGATTATAGATGTATGCCACAGTGCCTGGCTCCTCTTGGTTTTCTTGATGGGTCTTTCTTTTGCTTGCTTTTCTCCCAGACTATTCCATCGTTCTCCCAATAATGCTTCCCTGACTTCCTCTTCCCTCCTCAGCCCATCCATTTATTTCTGTTTTTACTTACTCATTCAGTATTTATTAAGCTCCTACTTGTATCAAGCACATGGTAGCTATTTAACTGTATCTGAATTAATATTAATGCATAGCTCTGATTATGTTACTTATTTGTTCAAAAATCTTTATGGGTTCTTGAATGCAAACGAGATCCAGATTCTTTGGCGGAGTAGTCTAAGCTTTAGTGGACATTTGTTGTTTTTGCAGCTCAGCTTTCATTTGCCCTTCCTTGTATAGCTAGACCCCACTTTTCTCTGGAGAAGCAACCTGTTATGGTTTACCTCCCAATGTCCCCCTAAACCCTCATGTTATCATAGCCAGGCCCTTATAGAAGGTGATTTTGTGCTATGGAGGTGTTATAGCTGGCTTGCTGTTGGGAAATGGGGTTTGGTTTGAGGCGATGAGGGTGTGGCCTGGAAGAGTTTATCTCCCTCCCCAGCTTCTCCCTTCATTCCTTCTGCTTCCCTGCCAATCTTCTCTGCCATGTGGTCCTGTCATGGAGCCAGGGACTATTACTGAAGATTCTACAAACTGTGAGCCAAAATAAACCTTTCCTCTTTTAAGTTGTCAGTGTTAGGTATTTTGTCTCAGCAACAAGCAAAGTAACTAAGGCACAGCTTTTCTCCACCTTCAGTCTATGTGTTTGGGTAGGGCTTGTTCTACCCCCACCTGCAGGCCTGGGCACCCACCTCAGGTCTAAACTGAACAGGGCATTATATGCCTTGCCTCTGAGTTTAGTCCAAAGGATGGGCCTGGAACTGGATTGGAGCCCTTAAAATGCAATGGGACCTTACTGATAGAGACTTTATTTACACACATGAAGATGTAAGGCTGGAGCTGCTGTGGCCATCTTGAATTTCATAGGAAGTACAAGCTTATCTGAAAACAGAACCAACCTAGGAGCAGAGGGGAGACACAGCAAGAAACCAGGTCTCCAGGATGTCTCTGACCCTCGAATTATGTTTGTCTAAAGTCAGCCTAGGCTCCAGAATTCTGTTGCGACCCAAGGTGGCCTTCAGCACTACCTGTTAAGTTTAGGTTAGACTTTCTCTCCTCTGCATCTGAAAGGACCCTGCTCTATCCAAAGGCCCTGTGTTTCGTCCCAGCTTCATGTCGCCCTGCCCTACTCTGGTGCTGAGGCTTGTATCATCCTACATCATTCCTGAACCCCGTACACGCTCCTGGAAGGCTCTTCATTGTTCTAGTTGTCGCCCTGGAAATGTGACTACTTTTTCAGATTCAGCTCTAAGAAACTCTCCTCCAAGCAGCCATTCCTCTCTACTGTCCCCCGTGACCGAGGCTTCTCTGACAGACTCTGATGGAAAATGCTCTAATCTGAGGCCAAGATGTGCCTCTGGCTCTCGGTCCTCACTCCAGGCATTGAGCTTGTTCCCTTGGCCGCCCACAGCTCCAAACTCTTGCTTCTGCCCTACCGGCAGCGTTTCCCTCCAAGTTTCCCTATGTCCTGGAGTTTTAGAATGTCAGAAGACATATGAAACAAAATAAAATAAAAAACCCCAAAGTTAAAAATTAACCAGAATTACATCAATTTTGCATGTCTATACCTAGTAATCTAAGCAACTCTTTTGAAGATAACAATATTCGATATAACCACTGTTAAATTCCTATCGTCTTCTTTTGAAATCCTCTGTTGTTGTTGTTTTGGGTTTTTTGCTGTTCTTGTTTGTATGCCTCCTGCTTTTTGCTTTTCTTTTCTGTGTTTTTTCTCTTTAAGATAAAAACAAACAAACAAAACCAAAAAACAAAATTAACCAGAGTGGGAAAAGTTGGATAGTAAGTAAGTGTAAGCAATTTTGAGTTAAAAGTTTTTCTGAAGCTAGGGAATGGGAGCAGAGTTTGTGGTCTTTCTCCGAGTCACTCATACAGCAGGCACCTGTGCCAAGACATACACAGTGCTCCCTGTAAATAAGTTTAGGTTGAAGGTAGGTGCAGGCTGCTTTGTACACACATATAAATACCCTACTTTTGTTCAAGGTGCCTATTTGCTTTGCACAGGGGCTATTATGAACACAGAAAAGTGTTAATTGTTAAATGTGGTATGCTAAGTGGTTTTGCCTTCTGGCAAATCTCCAAACCATAATTATGAAGGGACTAGAGCCGCTGCGGAATTCCTGGGTTACAGGTGGCTTTGATCCTTTCCTGCCTTCTTCCCCGGACATGAGTTTCCAGGGGTGTGGCTGATTTTCATAGCTTTCACTGCCTTGCTGCTCTGGGAAATCAAAGCACTGAACAGAACTGCAAGGTGACAGCAGCTTGGGCTGCCCAGCCACTGCCCAGAGAGGACTCTGGCTAAAGCCCCACCTCCTGGAGCCCCAGTGGTGGTAACCAAGGGAATGTACAAGCTCCACCTAAGTATAGGAGTCAGCATGCTATGGCCCCTAAGCCTCAGTTTCCCATACACTTGGGGCAGCTCAGATTCTCATACCTTATTCATTGTCAGGCTTCCAGCCGGAGAAAGGCCTAGGTACTTACTATACAACTGGCGGCACTTTCCTTAGCAAGGCTCTGGACGGGCGAGGTGTTACTTCATTGACATCAAAGGTGAGAGTGGGTCCAAAATCCTTTGTGACTATGGTCAACTGGCAAGTGTAACCCTCAACAAGCAGCTACCTCCTCCATAGGGTCAAGAAGATACCTTGCCTTAGGCACAAACTATTAGGTTGGTTATTTACTTGTTTGTTTGTGGTACTGGAGACTGAACCCAGGGCTTTGCACATGCTAGGAAAGTGCTCTAGCTGTGAGCTATATCCCCAGCCTAAGGCCAAGATTTTCAGAGAGCCAATGCCTTTATACTGAAACATATGAAAACATCTGTTCCTTTAGTCTATTTTACATTCTCCTCTCTGAAAGAAAACATAGGAAAGAACACTCCGATGTTCACAGACTCATGAGAGAAGGAATAAAAAGACTCCTCCAGAAATAAAACAGGAAGGTTTTCTCTCTGGTGAATATAGAAGATTCTACAACAAATAGCATTTTTGCTTTTACACATTTAACATTCAGCATTTGGGCTTGGGACAGAATCTTGTTCATTTCTGGCATTTGTTTCTATTTCATATTTTAATAGACATTTTGTGGGTTATATGACCATCCCATTTTAGAGATGATGAAACCGAGGCCAAAAGTGGAACCAATGAGTTCAGACTAAGTAGTGAGTCCTGATTCCCAGGCAAGTAGCCTTTCTTCAGGAGATAAGTGAGTGGCACTGCTCTAAGAGGTCTCCTTCCTAGATGGGAAAAGATCTCCCTGCCACAGGTATGGACTCCTCTGTTGATGGGTCACAGTAAGGATCGAAGGCAGAAAGAGAAGAGAAAGGAAGAGAGGCATCCCTAAGGAGGCGATCCAAGAAGCGCCCAGACCCTGCTGTTTTGGGGGAGGAAGCCTGAATGGAGTTTCCTTGGCGTCTCAGCTCCCACAGGAAAGGTAGAGAATGACAGCAGGAGACCCCTGGGGCCCTAGTCCTTGGCCACAAACCACACTCTTCTCTATTAGAGCTGCTTCTGGCCAGGAAGTCAGGTAATCAATCCCAATGAGAAGAGGGGTGGATTGCCCCCGCGGTCAGGTGGGCCTGGTCCTAAAAGGCTAGGCTTTGGGGAGGCAAAGGGGACTTGTGAGCCTTCTCCTCAGATCAGGTCTACTTAGTGGGGTCATCTTCATTTTATACAGCCCCGCCCATCCCACTCCATTACCCTTCCTGCTGGCATCTGTTCTAGAAGATGCATGCGAGTTTATTCCGGATATGGGAGACCTTTCTTCTTGCTCAAAGTGAAGGTCAATGATTCACATGGCTAAAAATGAACTTAAGGCTACTTATCAAAAAAAAAAAAAAAAAAGAAGCACAACACACACAGAGTTCAATTCCCCTGCTATTTACATTACAGCAAGGAACATATAACCTTATTTAGTAATTATAACCAACACTAAAAATATGTAAACGTTAATTATATGTTATGGACCAATGAGAGCAAAATGAGGAAGAACAGGAGTGGGGAGAGGGCAGAAAGCTACAGGCTAATAGACAGAAGCTAGAGCAAGGCAAGGCCTGGGCTCAGGAGCAGAGGAGGGAAGGCTGAGGGGTTGCTGGGGCCAGGGCAGTGTTTATTAGTGGATTAACTACTGCTCACAACTCCTGCTGGTCCTCTTCCTTAAGCTCTGGGTGTCCCTGTGGCATGAGACAACTACCACAGCCCACTGGAAAAGGGATGCTGGCTTAAACACAAGACACTGCATTTCATTTAAATTTCAGATAGACAGAGTAACTTCTTAGTACAAGTTTTCCCAAATATTGCCAGGGGCATATTTTAACTAAAAATTATTGTTGCTTATCTGCAATTTCAGTGGTAGTGGGTGCTTCCTATTTTTATTTGCTAACTCTAGCAGCCCTACACTGGAGACCACACAGCGCTGAGGACTACAGTCTTAAGGACCAGGCCAATATTTACAGTGAGGATCAGGTGGAAATCAAGTTGAGGTCACTGTTGGAAATGAATGAAGCAGCACAGAGATTTTACAAAGCAGGATGGAAATCAGCAACTGGGGAATGCTGACCCTCACATATTCCCCCTCATCAGCCATTTATCTCAGCTGTTCTCTGGGCTGGCTGTTCTGGCTCCCCCTCCCTGCCAAGGGTTACAGAAACTAGAGTCACAATGGGACTGAGGTAATGTGGTCCATGTGGAGCCCTTAGAAGATTCTGGGGTTTTGTGGTAGCAAGTGAACTTGTGGGAATCTGTGACACCCAAACAAATACAGTCACTAAGTTTTAGGTGTTTACATTTGTGTGTGTGTGTGTGTGGGGGGGGGGGTACTGGCAATTGAAACCCAGGGCCTCTGCTCTAAGCTATATCCTCATTCCTTCTTTATCTTTTATACTGAGACAGGGTTTTGCTAAGTTGCCCAGCCTGGGCTCAAACTTAAGATCCTCCTGCCTCAGTCTCTCAGAGTGCTGGGGTTACAAGCATGTGCTATCATGTCCTGTTACAAAATAATCTTAAACTAAATTTTAACTGCTATAACTTCCCATGGGACGTGACTGTGCCCATTGTACCAGCCAGAGGGTGAGGTTATGAGGCCGCCCTCTACTAAAAGCTGCAGGTTCCTCCAGCACTTGCTGAGGAGGACCTAAGGTGAAGGTCACTGCCACTTGCCAAGGGGCCAGAGCAGGCTGGCTTGGGGCTGAAATAAAGAATGGTAGCTCCAAATCCGTAGAGTCCCAATTCACGCATGCTGGCTGAGGAGACCTGGCAAGGTTACAAAATGCAATAGCTGGCTACAACAGGCAGCGTGTGACTGACTGACTGCTCCACTCCACTCCTTACTACCCGCTGACTACCTCTGCACCCGCTCATGAACTTCCTCTCCTTGCCAGGCCCTGGAGGTGGCCAAAGCTGGAACGCATGATACCGCTTTCCAGATGTACAGAAATCTGTGCTTATATATAATAATAATTCTTATTATAGCTTCAAGTGGAACCATTCCAGATATTCTGGTCTGCCACTTTTTTCAGGTAACAAGAGATTATGACTACCTTTGCATGTCACTTCACACGGATTTAATCCTTTATTTATTTATTTTTGGTACCGGGAATCAAACTCAGGACCTTGTGCTTGCCAGGCAAGGTGCTTGTGCCACTGAGCTATATCCTTGTAATCATTTATTTTTACCCGCTGCACAGTGTGTAGAGATAAGAAACTTATTTGACTAATCCATTAGCAGATATTTACACTGCTCCTTCTTTTCCTGTTTTAAACAATGTGAAACGAATAACCATGTGCATGTGTCTTTGCATATGTGACAGGGTCTCGCTGTGCAGTTCAGGCTGGCCTTGAGCTCACTTTGTAGCCCAAGCTGGTCTCGAACTCGCAACGATCCTCCTGCCTCAGCCTCCCGAGTGCTGGGATTACAGGCGTGCGCCACCACACCTGGTTTGTGTGTCAGTATTTCTACAGGCTAAACAGAAGTGGAATTACTGGTTCAGCTGCTATACACTCTTAAACTTACCATACATACTACTAAACTCCCTCTAACAATGTACTAGTTTACAGTTTCAGTTCCACCCAGGTTTGATCTTGCCTGCTCCTGCACAGCTATAGCAATCAAGTATAATTTTCTCTTCTGAGCCAGTAAGATGCAGGGAGAGGACAAGGTGCTGCTGTTCTAGCTGGCATTTACTATTAGTGAGGAGGAGCATTTAAAAAAAATGTGTATTGCTCATGTCTATTTTTTAAATTAAAAAAATCGTTTTATATTCTGGCAAAATTCTTTTTATGTCTATTTCTTTTAACAATTTAATTATCTAATCTATGTCAAGTATTTCCTCTGAAGACAGCTTCATACACTTAAATCTTTTTTTCTGAGATGAGGTCTTGGTTCGTGGCCCCGGCTGGCCTTAACTCCTCGGCTCAGGCAATTCTGTCTCAGGCCCCTGAGTAGCTAGGACTGCAGAGGTATGCCACTGTGCCTGTGTGGCTACTTAAATTTCATAAGCATATTCATTTGTTTGGGCCCCAAAGGAGGCTTTAGTTTTTATGTCACCGCATAACTTACTTAGATGTTTGTGGCCTTTTGTTGTTACAGTTTCACTTTAGATCTCTAGTATGCTTGCAATTTGGTTGAAAGGTGGCCTACCAAGATTCCTACTTTATGAAATTGAAATTTTCTTGGTGACCTAAAATATGATCAGTTTTTGTATATGTTATATAGCTGTTTGAAATGGATGCTTATTTTCTATTTGTAAAGCAAAAGGCTTACACCTAACCAAGCTTAAAATATGGAATTCAAATTCCTTATAACCATATTTATGTTTTATCTATGTGACCTTTTAAATTCTGAGAAAGGTAGGTTTCCTTAGCAATACCCTGTCTCAGTATAAAAGATAAAGGAGGAATGAGGATAGTAGTATCCTACTATGACTATAATTTTAATAACTTTTCCTAATATTTCGTATAGTGCTTTAGGCAAACTTTGATGCTATTTTGCCTGATGTACAGAGGTGTGTGCCTGCCACAGTTTCCTTATGGGTCATTTCTCTTATCATTATCCAATGCTTCTCTTCCTGCCCATCTTCATACTTCCTGCCAATACTATCCCTGCCACTTACATAGCACTGGAAGGCTCCCACACACTGACACGGTCTGCTACATGATGCTTTGGGGTTGGAGGGTCCCCACTTCCTTCCATGCATCTCATGAGACTTCATGTGAGAACCTGTAGTAAGTGCCCGTTTTCTTTAGGGAGGTGACATCAAACTTATCAGAGACCCTGGATGTGAGTTACTGGCTTCAACTGAACTTCAAAATACATAGAGATTCAAGGGTCTACCATCATTTTGAGAGCTCAGGCTGTGGCAGGCTGCTCTCTATCAGCTGCTTCTCCTAAGACCAAGGGCACACTCTGTGTTAGGTGGCACTGCCGGTTGTTTCTCTGACCACCAAAAGCTCAGGCTGTGATAGGGTCACGCTTGTTAGCCCTGCAGCTTAGAACCTTGCCCACCAACACAGCCTTCTAGCATGGAGCCCTCACATGTCATCCTGATGTCCACTGTAGCGGAGAAGACAGGTTGGCTTCTCCGAAGCATTGCTGCTATAAAAGTATCCCTCAAACTTCAATCACACCTTACTTTCCACAGAGGTCCATTTCCACCCTGATTGAGCAACTTTAATAGTTTTGAAACTTACTATGTGGTTAATGTGCTTCATCTGATAAGTGTGTTCCCTGTGACATTGGTTCATGTTTTCCCCTTCTCCCCAGGGCTGGCGAATTGAACCCAGGGCCTGGAGTATGCTAAGCAAAACTCTACTCCTCGGCCTGCTCTCTCCTTGAGTATCCTGAATCTATGATAATCCCCTCTGGCCACAAGCCATGCGATTTGTTAGAACCCACTTTGATCATCTGTTATTTCTGCCATATGCAACCTTATCCCTTCTTTCTTCTTTGTTGCCATTTGCCTGTAACAGTTTTATATACCGCTTATTTCCAACAACTGCATGTTATTTAAGGTGATCTCTTGTATCAAAGTGCTATACAGTTGGATGTGTTCCCCTCTTCCTTAGTAAGAGAATTCCAGGTAATGTGCTCAGCCCCAAAGACCACACTTCTCTGCATCTTACAGCTAAATATGGCCTTATTAAGCAGTGGCCAATGAGAGATAAAACACTCCATGGAACTTTGGGAGAGCTCCTAAAAGGGCGGAGGGTTCAAACTCTCTTTTCCTTGTTCTCACCTGCAGTGAGGACAGTATGGCTAATGCTTGTAGCAGCCGCCCTGGACCAAGAGGTGACCTTGAGGATGGAACTCACATTCATCCTCAGGACAGTGAGAAAGACAGAGCAATCTGGGGCCCTCATGACCAAGAGTCACCAATCAGCCTGGGCTTCTCCATTATGTCTGAATCACTGGCTTTTCTGTTATAAGACATCAAGATCACCAAAAGAGGTATAAGATTTTTGCCTTTAAAAAGAAGAAAAAAAAAAAAGTTTAACTTGAAAGTTCTTTCTTTTACTTTCCTGTAAGTCTGAATACCTATTTCAGGTATACCAGTACTTTAAAATGCTTAATAAACATATTTAAACATTTGTTTCTCATGAGACCCTTTAGGTCTTACTGCTCCAAATACGGTCCCTGGATCAGTCCCATCAGTTACCTGGGAGTTTGTAAGAAATGCAGATCTTGTGCCCTACTACTCCTACAGACTCGGGTCACATTTCGGTAAGATCTGCAGCTGTCCTCTATTCTATGGGAATGAGAAAGTCCCTGTTGCCAAGAGCATCAGTGACTCTCCCACCTCCACGTGGTGTGCCTTCTTCACCTCTGTGCAGCGCCGATACAGGCCCTGCAGAGAGCCCAGCCATCAGCAATCTCCAGTTTTAGCTTTTGTGTTTGCCCCATTCCCCACACCCTCTAGCAATTGCCCTGGACTCCTTGTAGTTCCCTGTCTGAGAAGCCACTCACCCCCACCTTTCCCCGCTGTCCACTCAGCAGCCAGCCCCTAATAGAGTCCTATTGTGCAGAGAGGTAATGAGTCTAGGTTGGTCTGGCCTGGTCTCATTCTCTGCAGCATGACATTCTCTTCTAGGCCACCTTTCAAGCTCAGATGACCCTGTACCAAGAGCTGGCGCAAGAAGCACGCAGATACATTCCCAGGGCTTAGAAAACAGTTTTTCTTCATGCATAAAAAGATCTGAATGATAGGAAAAATTTATGTTCTTGCCTTTCTTCCTACCTAGAAGGCTAGGGTGACATCTGAGGTTCAACGGCCATCGTGTAACCATGAGAACAAGCCTAAAGTAAAAAGGCCAACCGGTGGAGGACGGGAGCCAGAAAGACAGAAACAGCCACATCCTTGCCTGTGAGTCTGTTTCCCTCTACCCCGTTCCTCCTTTCATTTCCCATCTGTTCCAAATTCACTTTCCATTCATCTTTCTTTTAGCTAGGAGAAATAGAATTGAGGTATGTCCTAGTCCATTAGTTACGTCATACTGTATTCTTCACTTTTAATTTATAGCAACAGCTAAGTTAAGGCTTTCGTTATAAATATCACTCTTGTCTCTCCAAATCTCCAGCACCAAATCCACCGCTCTAAAATAAGAACAGTGAGTTTTCAGTTCTCTGAAACTCCGAGGCTGTTTTCCCGCATGGGTAGGAGGCCGCCCACCCCACTCCAGGGGAGCCGACCCTCCTGTGTCCCCCACTCTCCCAAGTGGCTGCCCTGGGCCTAGCAGGCTACGTCACAGGCACACGGGATACTGTCTATTGGAAAGCCCCCCACCCCCTTAAGGGTGTGGTTTCTGGGGAGTGGATGTTGTGAAACAGTGTGAAGAGAAGCTGAAAGTTAGTGAACTTTTTCCTGCTCCTCACATGTGAATAATGACTTGCTGATAGAACCGGCTTTTTCAAAGAGGAAAAACAATCTAAGATTTATGGCCAAGTCTGTAGCCAAGGTGGAAACACAGGCGATTCCTAGATCTATTCTGGGCTGGGGGGAAGGGAGGAGCAGGGGGAAGAGAGACACCAAGGGCCAGCGGGAGGGGCTGAGGCTGGGGCTTTGGAAGGTCTTGTATCCCCAGCTGCTCAGAGCTTGTGGTACTGAAGCCAATGGGAGCTCCTGTGGGGTGGAAAGGAAGATAGGCTTTGGGACAACAGCCCGCACGGAGATAAAGAGCGGTTTATCTGGGGCCCAGAATTCTGCTTCTAAGGGTTCTGACTCCCTCGCTGTGTGCCTGGGAAGCCACCAGGAAAATATTCCAGTTTCTTAAGAGTCAAATCTAAAACCCTTGGCCAGAAGCTCACTCATGTCTGGCCCAGGTTCTTACTCACAGCAGCTCCTACCCCTGCAGTTCCTCCAGGAGCACTGGGTGGGGCAGGGACAGAGGGAGGGCTACTTGTGTGGTGTAGCCGCACAAGAGTGGGATCACTTCCTGGGTCCTGTGGGTTAGGAGCCAATGATTTTGAGAGCAGATTTCATAACCACAGCTTCAAAGTATAAAAATAGAATACAGAAAACACAAACAAAAAAACCAGGCCCTACCATCAGGGCTCAATCACTGCTGGTTAGAGAGGTCAGAAAAATAATAAAATCAGAGTAACCAAACACTTGAGAACCTGAGGAGCATTCTGCCTTGTGAGGAGAGTCCCGGGGCCAGCTGGTGCAGTCTGTCCCTCAGCAGTCACGAGCCAGTGCTTTGTCTCCAGGCAATGAGGAAGGTATGTGGTGTGAGGTATCTCTAAGGGGCACAGCGTGGGCAGGAGGAGCTGAAGAAGCTCATGGAGGCTACAGTTGAGGGGCTCAATTCTGTTTCTGTAAACACACCCAAGCTGCAACTCAAAACCCGAATCTCCAAGCCAGGTGTGGTAGTGCATGCCTGTAATTCTAGCACTTGGGAGTCTGAGACTGGAGGATCACCAAGAGTTCAAGTCCAGGCTGAACTGCATGGGGAGACACTCTCAAAACACAACAAAAAGCAAAACAAAAAATAACCCCCCCCCCCAAAAAAAAAAACCCAAATCATTTTTGAAACAAATTGAATATTCTGTGTCAGGTCTGAATATTTTCCTGATTCTGTTCCCCACCCTAACCCATATTCCACAGTAGAATCCAATTTTCTTGACTAAGTAAATTCTTGGGAGTTTTCCTCTTAAAGGTTCTCTAGTTTGGAACAGATTGGGGGTGGGGTAGGGGACCAAATATGTTATTTCTCCTTCTGGGAAAAAAGTAACTCCCTTGAGACCCTGAAGCAGACCCAATGTGTACTAAATGGCTATTAAAAGCCCAGGGAAGTTTCATTTTGTGGTTTGATGGGACCAGGGTGTGTGTGTGTGTGTGTGTGTGTGTGTGTGTGTGTGTGTGTGCGTACCTGGGGAGCCCTAACAACCCATTCTAACCTTTCTTGAACTACAGGCTCATTACTGGGTCACTGGGAGCCCTAGGACTTTCTGGGAGAGTGGACAGAGGACTCCACTGACATAAGGGAAGATGCCTACCTCAAACCCCAGGTTCACATTCATCTCCAAAACGAAACTATGTGACAGAAGAGCTGTGTCAGCCTGATGTGATCACTCTAGAATGTAACATGACAACCTGGCCTGCTTGAGGCCTCTGCCCTTACAGTTCACAGTCTAACTGCATGCAATGGTGCATGCCACTGATCCTACCACTTGGGAGGCTCAGGCTGGAGGACTGCAAGTTTGAGTCCAGCCTGGACCTCAGAGTAAGACCATGTCTCCTAACAAGTAAACAAGCAAGGAAACAAACAAACACACAAACATTACAGTGTGGGTGGAAGAATGAGAACTGAACAGGGTTGATCTGGCATGAGGATAGAAAATGCTGAGGCCTGCTTGTTGTAGGAGGGCCACAGCTTTGCTTGGGAGTCAGTGACACTTGTACAGGGTGACAAGCAAAGGTGGCCTTACCAGGCCCAGGAGCTCAGGCAGAGGGAGATGGCCAGGGGCTACGTGAAGAGGTAACCTGGACTCTTCTTTGCTGCTTCACTTTTGGGTCTTTCCTAAGTGTCAGTCTGTCACCACCCTCTCTCCCATCTCTCTATTCTTCAGTCTCTTCTGTGCATCCTCCTGCCCCATTCAGAGGAATTATGGCATTATGGTCCTGCAGACCAGCCTCACAGGAAATGCACTTTTGACCAGCTCCATTATTGCACTATGGCAAGGGTTCCCTGCTCTTTTAGACACGTGAGGACACTGCTTGCTTTTGCTTGTCATGAAGCATCTGTGAGCTGGCCAGAGCCTATCTATTAAGATCCTGTTCTTGTGATGCACATGGGTACATTCCTATCCAACCTGATGCCATGTATTCTTTCCAGAGAAATGGAAAGGAATATAGTGCTTCAACACAGCCTACTTTCTGCACGTACACAAACATGCTCCAGCACAGACAAAGACCCCCTTGTGATACCCTGCCACCACCAGAGCCACTGTCCATTCTAGAACCCTCTGCCATGAAAAGCTCTGCTACGTGGATTCTCTGCCACATAGATTCTCACAAAGAGCATTGGGAACAAGAAGAGGCTATCGTGCCCCCACAATGATATCTTCTAAGATCTGAGAACAGAATTTGGAGCATTTGGTGGGTAGAATGAGGTTACCTTTTGTGCCTCTTTGGGTAACAGTACGAAGCTGAAGAATGAAGGGCTCCCTCCCACAGTGGCCTGTTCTTGGCTGCCCCTGCCAAGAACGGTATTATGCTGTGACATTCTATGTCTGACAGCTGTGTGCCTGCTGGAACTGACGGAAGTCTGAGGGTGAATGAATGTGGGTATGTGTCAGAGATGGGTAGAATCCCCAGGAAGGGGGTTCCAAAAATTTGCCTTAAATTGTAACTGGGAGAGGGCTGCTAGCCAGCAAGATTCCCAGTCTTCCTAAATGAACCAGGAATGAACGAAAACACAGGGCCCAAAAAGACAGTTCACCACAGTGAAAGGAGACCCTGCATCGTGACCTGGGACTCATGGAGGTGAATCAAGGTTCTGGATTAAAAGGACACAGGGAAGAGTGCTAAGGCCATGAGCAAGAAAGGAAGCCCTCGCAACAGGGAAGCCAGCACTCTGCTGGCCACACCAGCACCAGATGGCTGGGCCCAGACTATCACCACCACTGAGGATCAGCTGACTTGGGGCAGGGAGCCTGGCTTTCAGGACAGCAAGAACAGAGGCAAAATGATGAAAAAGTGATTCTCATTTCCTCAGAAGGACCCTGTTGTCATATCTCTAGGGCTTAGTCACTGGAAGGCCATGGAAACAGTCCCATCACCCCAGCAACAAGGTCCAGCCAGGGAACTCACGGGCACTTGTGACCTGCTCCTAGACTGAAGACGGGAACATTCGTTTGCAACTGCTCCTGTGCATCATGGGAGCCAGCTGCCAGTGATGCATTTGCTGAGACACAGGTGGACATCAGGGGCCCAGTGACAGATGAACAGTGACAGATGGGAAAGGCAAAGTGGCCATGGCCACAGGAGCCCTTCTGTAAACACTTCACTGCAGCTGGTGGGAAGCGGGGAGGGCACGGGGAATACGGTCTACCTTGACCGAAGGAATGAATGAAGAAGCAGATAATGATCCTACGCGAATGAATGAAGAAGCAGATAATGATCCTACGCGTACTTCCTTTGACAGACAGCCCTCCCTACGCTGGGCAGAGCCAGCCAGGACTTAGCTCCTCACTTCTGGTATTTCCTTGCTGGAACCCTCCTGATAATAGGGAGAAACTCCCAGACAGCCCCAGAGGCCCAGGGCAGACCAGGGAGGTGGAATCTCAGGGTGTGGTTTTATGGCTGGGAGATGCTGGCTTCACGGGAACACTCAGTTCTTTCCGCCCCTGTGCTGCTGGAGGCCCTCTAAGCCCTTCCAAGGAGCATCTATTTCCTCTGCCCTCCCCAGACCTGCCCTCTCAGGAGTCAGGGAGAGTCTCAGGCAGGCACCTTTCTGCGTATGAATCAAGGTGTGAGGGGCAATACAGAGAAGTGCTATGTACTGTGTCTTATGGGATCTGATGTGGCATGGAGCACCATTTACTATCCCGGGCTCAAGGTCTTGGACTGCTGCAGTTCAGAAGCTCCGCCTCCTTCCTCAAGCTTCATGTGATACCTCATCTAGGCAGGGACCTGGGGGACAGGACCCAGCAACCCTGGCAGAGGGCACCCGCTCTCCTCTTGCTGTGTCTCCCCCAGCTCCCAATGCCCTTTCTGGGGTTATGACTCAAGAAACTTCTTTCAAACTCAACAGTAGCTTTAGAAAACCTCCAGTGTTGCTAGGCATGGTCCATGCCTATAATCCCAGCACTCGGGAGGCTGAGGCTAAGGCAGGAAGACTGCCACAAGTTTGAGGCCAGCCTGGGCTATGAAGGGAGTTCAAAGCCATTCTGGACTACATAATGAGACCCTGTCTCAAAACAAAACAAAACAAAACTTCCTGCCCTGTCCTCTATGATCTGAAATCAGACTTAAGGCGCTGAAAGGCCTTTGCCACCATGGGGCTATGAACATTCAATATGACATTTATGACACATGACATTTATCTTCTATGGGCCTTTGGGCCCATTACTTAAAGTCTCTGAACCTTGGTTTATTCATTTTCATTTGCTTTTTCTTTCTGTGGTGCTGGGGAGTGAACCCGAGGCCTGGTGGATATAGGTAAGCACTCTACCCAGCCCAGGGTTTTAGGGGGTGGGCACTTGAGACGGAGTCGTGCTATGTAGTCCAGGATGGCCGTAAACTCATGGTGATCCTTCTGCTTCAGCCTCCAAGTGCTGGGATTATAGCATGTATCACATGCCTAGTGTCGCTTATTCATCTTTAGAATGGGGAAGACATGAAGGGTCTCCTAGAGTGCAGAGAAGTACATGATGGCCAGTGGAGCAGAGGTGCCTAAAAGATAGAGATGAGGTGCTCTGTCCCCCATTCTACCACTGGCCTGCTCAGAGATGGGAGGAAGCAGTCAGACAGGCCAGGAGGAAGGGACCACCGCCCTAAGCCTTCCTGAGAGATTTATCCATACCAAGCTCCCAGGCCAGCCCTGTGCTCACGGGTGAAACTCTTGCTCAAGAAATTCCATCCTGCATGAGGAAGGAATGAATGATGAGGGGGAGATGGAGCTGCTTCAGATCTGCCACAGCTCCAGGCAGATGCTCAATTGGTTCCTTGTGAATCCGTGTTTCTGGGGAAAGATGGGGCCCCAGGTAGCTGATATTATCTGCCACAATTAGGATTCACCCCCCACCCCCCAGGGCAATTTCAAAACTACTCAGCACCCAGTCTCATCCTCACCCACTTCACCAGGGCAATCCTAAAAACACCTACCTCTGTATTGTGCTTAATTACTTTGATTGATACATTCTTCCATTCACTCATTCATCAATTACTCAACAATGATTTTTAGTAAGTATCTATTGTATGTCAGGTGCTGAGAATACAGAAGCAAACGAAACAGACAAAAACAACCGAAAACTACACAAAGAATAAAGTAGGACGATTAGTGATAGCCAACAACTGGGGTGGTTACTGTAGTCCAGGTGGTAAGAGCAGATCCCTGTGCAAAGGGAAGTGAAGCTAAGATGAAACGGTACAGAGTGAACCAGGCAGGGTTTGGGAAGAGAACTCCAGCAGTGCAAGCAGCTTGTGCAAAGGTTCCAAGGCTGGGAAAGGCTGGGAAGCTAGAGACTGCCCCAAGGCTGGAATAGCTGGGCTAGGGTAGCAGGGCTTTGTGTGTGACTCTTAAGAGTTTGGGTTTTATTCCAGATCAGATAGGAAGTGAGAGAGGATTGTTAGAAGAAGAGCAACACCATCTGATCTACCCCCAAGAAGAGCTCTTGAATCATTAGCCATGAGGACAAAGAACTGCAGACAGATGCAGGTAGTGGCAGGAAGGCCAGGTTGGAGGCTCTGCAGAAGCTCAGGAGAGATGGTGGTGGCTGGGATGCTAGGCCTGATAGACAGGCATGTTGTAAAGATTTGTCAAGTGAAGGAATGAATATCCTTAATTAGATCACTTCCTACTTCATATCTAACACAGTAAGAGGAAAAACTTGTGCTCATCTAAGTAGGAGTGAAAGAATGAGTCAGAAAACAATTTAGGTTTTTAAAATACACACAAAGAACCCATGGAGGCAGAGGAGTTTAAGTTGTCTGCAGGGGCATGTAGGTCTGACCGGGAGGCGACTGGACAGGCATACTCTAGTGGTGGGATTTCTATTGATTTCAGCGCCTCTTTAGAATAAGTACTCGGTACATTCACAGGCTCTGGCACTTCAGAATGAGCAAGTCACTTTGAGGACTGTGCATCTGAGCCAGTCAGGAAAGAACCTATGGGAAGACAGAAGCAAGAGACAGGTGATACTGGGACAGTGCTCCAGGGTGACCCTGGGAGCCGGTGGAAATGGAACAGAGCAGGTGGGAAGTCTTCAAGAGTGTGAACCTCTGTGACACAGAGCAAATCCCACAGGCCTCAGGCTTTGCTGGCTGAGCTGTCTCACTGTGGGCCACTGTGAAATGTCACAGTGACCCAGGACTCCCTATCTCTCCTCCCAGGGCTTCCCTCCCTGCGTGCTCAGGGGATGAGCTTGTGAGAAGCTTTCATATTTTCACACTGGCTCACAGGCTGTGTCACAGTGGTGCACGTGCATCATTGTGAGGGGAAGCAGGGGCATGGGTGGGAGAAACCCACTTGGGGAGAGCAAGCAAGTGCTGGTCTTTCTTCCTCAGTTGTGTGTTGGGCTACATGACTGCCAGGGCTCAGCTTCCCTGTGCCACCTGGCTACAGCTCTGTGTTTTGATCCAAGGCTCCTGTTCTATACATTGTGCTCATCATGGTTTCAGATTCTCTCTGGGTCACAATGTCAGGCCCAGGAAACTCTTTCAGTGTTTCCAGTTAACCCATACCCATGGTTCCTGCAGCCCCAGGTTGGCTTCCTGGCCTTGCAGTCTGAGACCCAGACTGCAGAGGTAAGAGTAACCAATGTCCGAGCACCAAGGGACTGGAAATGCTAAGCCCAGGAGAGCCAGGCAGTAAGCTTGTAGCAATCTATGCAAACAGTGCCCTGAGCTAGTTCCAGTGGGAGGGTCTATCCATGTGTTCCAGAATGCTTGTTGCAAAGGGCACCCCACTGTCCTTACAGAATTAGGGACTGAGTGAGGTGAATGATTGAGCCATTGACACAAATGCGTAACGCCCACTACTGTATGTATCTAACAGAAGACACGGGCCCGCTAGGGAGATGAACCTACATAGCACACGAAAGAGAAAATGATGGAAGAGCAGGAAAGCAAGGGCTATACGAATGGCACATGAGCAGATGTGAGGCTGAGCAAGGGGAGATGCCGGTGGGTAGAGGGCTGTCCAGCAGGGGGACTGAAGACGTCACCACCTGGCAGTTGTGCCTTATGGAGCGGGGGTGAGAAATACACATTACTTTTCGTGGCTTAGGAACCTATGCGGGGGAGGCGGGGGAGAACTACTAGCAGTGCATACTCCAAGGAAAAGGCCTGCAGCTTGTTCTGTCTGTACCTCCATCACCTTCTCTGTCTCCCTTTCTCACCCACCCTCAAGTCATTTACATATTTATTTCATAGGAAAGCTTCCAGAGAGCTCATCCTTCTGGAATCGAAAACACTAACATGGGTATGAGGTCTGGAGTGCTTCTCTCTTATTCTGTATCAAGGAAAGCAGACAACAAATGGCCATGGTCCCTGCAACCCTGATCAGAAGCCCAGCCCTCACAAATCTCATAGATGGAAACAGGGACAGAGGAGGCCACCTCAGTCAGGTAGCAATCCCACAGCAGGAGAGGGAGTCAGCACTGGAAGGAAGGTTCAGAAAGCTTCCCCGGCTCTCAGCGCCCAGACCCCCACACTCTCCCAGGACCCGCGTCCCATGAGAGGCATGCGGACTGAGTGCTTTACTCCTGAATGCTGTCCAGGTGGTTTTCTGCCCACTTGGAGGGCCCTGTTCAAATGCATTGTGACACTAAACCCACTATGGCATACAAAACAGGCATGAGTGAGATACGCAGCTGAGATGGAACAGAGCTGTAGAGGAGGCTGCTGTGTTTCAAGATTTGGAGTCAACTTTAAGGAGAGAAAGGTGGGACCTCACCTGGACTCCTGCCCAGACACACGCTGCCTAGCTGCAGATTTCATCGCCTTACTCTTGAGGCCTAGAAAAGCCATTTCCTCTGCCCCTCTGTGTACTCTGCGGCTGGCACAGAGTACTGTGGGAGGCGGCTGCTGTGGGGCCTCCCTTAAGTTCTTACTTGCAAAGGCAGAGAGTTGCAAGTGCTGCACAGAGACTTGTGTGCAGCCAGGAGTTTCTGGTGACTTTCCAGGTGACCCAGGTTGGATGCAGACTGGGGCAGGATAGCAGAGAACCCAACAGTCACAGAAGTGAACAACATTCCTGGGGGGCTATTTGAGTGTGAAGCTATTTTTACCAGGTTTTCTAGACTCATTAACCAATCCCTTCTACAAAGCCATCCTCAGAGCCAACTGTACACAAAATGATATGCCAGGGTGATGCAGTGTGAACCAGTGACTTGATGCTTGCTCTCCATGAGGTAGAGCCAGGGCACCAGCCCTTGAGCAGTCCTGTGAAGGATGGGCTTTTAGGTAGCTGGGCTGTGTTCCAGAGAAGCAGGACACAACCTGGACACTTCATTCTGCTCCCACCACGGATAAAGTTCTCCCTCTGCCCTCTCAGTTTCCACTGCTGATCTGCCCAAAGCCTAAAGAATACTTTGTCCCAGATCACAGTGCCTTGTCGTCTGAGTGCCTTCCCTGCTTCCTGGTAGTATCACTTCCTGGAATGCCACAGCCCAGCTCTGCATCAGCGCCTGAGGCCTAGCAACCCCTTTTCCACTAGTGACTCCCAGGGTGAAGCCTTGAAGACATCCTGCACTTTTCTTCTCGTGTGGTTCCCCCAAGCAGCACACCCCAAGTCTGTTGAGGCTCCCCACCCTCTCTTCTCTGCCCCTTACCACTGATGGTCACTCCTGAGGACTCCCTGCCCCTGAGACTGCCGTGCTCACCCAGGCCCTGGCCCGTATCCCATGCTGCTCCTGGAGACAGCCCTCCCACCCTGTGTGTCATCGCGTCACTCTTGTGTTTAGGACCCCGCTTCCCATCTCCCGTAGCCAGGCTGCTCCCCTGGAACTCTGCCTTTCCCGCCTTCCTGGGTTCATCTCCTGCCCCTTTCCCTTTCCCAGCCTCAGCGGCTTCTGATCGCACATGTCCACTCACTGCTGTCCCAGCAGCTCCAGGGTTCCCCGCGCCTCCAGGCCGTGGCCCCAGCTTTTCCCTTGTTCTAGACTTTTTGTGCCCACTTGTTGCATCCCCTGGACAGCTCCACGCTCTGACCCTTGAGACCCCACAGTAAGATTGTGCCCATTTGTTCCCCGGCTCCCTGGGAGGCTGTCAGAGGATACTCCGAGAGCACAGCTCTTTCCTGTCTTCATCCAGCTCACATTCACTACATAGGAGCCATGGAGGGCTGCAGGCTTTTGTCTTTGGAGGAAAAGTGAGAATTTTTATTTTAATGTTTTTATTATAAATTTGACCTCTCAAATGAGACATTAAATAGTAACATAACAATGATATTGTTTTACTGTAGCATTTATTAAACTTTAGATTTAGGGCGACAAAATAAATGACGTGTATTTTTATGGCCTCTAAGACTCAACTAGGCTAAGTGACCTGAATGTCAAGAGAAAGCCATCAGCAGCACATTCTACAAAATCCTCGCAGACTGAAGGGGTGGGACCTTACTGGCAGCCGTTTCACAACCCTGGCTGTGATGAAACAAGACCATGCTGCTCTAGAGCGTCAGCTGGCTAAACCAACCAAAGCCAAAAACCAGGCAGTGATTTTTAACCGTCAGCTGCCTTTCAGTCCACAGCAGAAAGACTTGTATTCTACGCTTATGAAAATCTAGCTGTACTGTGGGCGCCTGGGCGTCACTAAGGCGGAGCAGAGAGCAGCGGGATGTGCTGAGTAAGCGCCACCTTGCTGTGACAAACTGACACCTTCAAAAGTACAGGGATCCAGCTGGATTTTCTCGATACATTCACTCAAAATGAGCTTTTTTTAAAAAAGGGAGGGACAAGACATTTTAGGACAATTTATAAAGAAATCACCCCAAGGGCTTCATTATTTACTAATAAACCAATCACACAGTCTATCAATATTTATTGTTAGTCATTTTCAGTAAAAATCGATTAAAAACATTTAACAATTTCATGCATATAGAAAAGATGCAAGTTAGCAACTCCGCTTGTGTTTAACGTTTCTTTTTGTTTTGTTTTTTTATTTTTGGTACCGGGAATCAAACTCATGACCTTGTACTTGCTGGGCAGGCGCTTATGCCACTGAGTTAAATTCCCAGCCCTTTAACATTTCTCTTTTTTTGCACATATATTTTTACTTTTTCTGAACCATAAAAGTAAGTTGCAGGTGTTGTCTTTTTATTCCTTAATAGTTCAGTGTATACTTCCTAAGAATAAAAAATATACTCTTATAAAACCACAGTACAGTCATCAAAATCAGGAAATGTCACACCAATTTCAGTCTATAGACGCCAGTCCAACATGGCTGGCTGTTCTAACAGTCTCCTGCAGGACTTTCCTTCACCAGTACTAGATCTAGTCTAGTTGAACTACATTTAATTGTTAGCAAATTTTTCTCTTTTCATATCTCAACTCCTTTTTTAAGACCAAAACGCAGAACACAAAAGTAGATAAGCAGGATTTTGCATTTTAAAAATTTTTTTAGACGCTGCACATGTGGAGTTTTACATGCAGATGACACTTAACCTAGAGTTATTGATTTCTATTTCTCCCCTACCCCACCACCTTTTTTTTTTTTTTGAGACATGGTCTTGCTATTAGCTTAGTTTGGCATGAACTCACTATGTAACCTAGGCTGGCCTTGAACTTCTGGTGATACTCCTGCCTTAGTCAACTGACTGTTGGAATTATAGGCATGTACTACCATGCCCAGCTGATACCTTCAAAAATCAAACCAAACCAAACCAGGAGAAGGGTGAACATGGTAATACATTTTTACTGTAAATGAACTTAGAAAACCTCACAAAGAAATAAAAAGTAGTAGGGCAAAGGCTATATATTAAAAATTAAGGGAAAAAATTCACCTGTGAACTATGAAATTCTTTCCCTCCTTTGGAGGAGAGACTCTTGGAGAAATCTACTGAATATTATATTCCACTAACAATTCACCAAATACTTGCTGGGTGCTTCTAGTATCCTTCTAAGGAAAACCAGTGATTAGAAAAGGGAGAGCCGGGCGTGGTGGCACACTCCTGTAATCCCAGCACTTGGGAGGCTGAGGCAGGCAGACTGTGGCAAGTTCGAGACCAGCCTGGGCTACAAAGTGACCCCAAGGCCAGCCTGAACTGCATAGCAAGACCCTGTCTCAAAAAAAAAAAAAAAAAAAAAAAAAAAGGAATATGCCAATAAGAACAGAATTCTGGATATGGAGGAGTCTGGTTAGAGGCTCAGGTGGGCACAACATGGCATGCACATCATCGGTAGCATGTACATTGTCGGTTTGTGTGTCTTCCCATGCAGAGACTAAACTTGCCCTGGAGCAGAACCACTTACAGATTGTGCAAAACTAGCTTCTTAAAAGCAGAAGAAGCATTAAGGCTGGGGACTCAGATACCAGGAAGGACCCATATCCTAGAGCTCCTCCAGTGAGTGCCCTACTCCTGGTTTCTACCCCTTCCCGTGGGTTGCAGGCTCTGAATCAGTTACAAACACTGGCTGGCTGCTTCCTCTCCCAGCTGGCTGGCTGTTGTAGGGGATTTCTTTGCTCGGCTTCTGAGCCTGCCTCAGAATAGCGTTTTTCCTTTTCACTGGGCTGGCCAACCCGGACCTCTCTGGATCCCCATCCCTAGGCACAGGACATGCACCAACGCTGTCATTCTCCAGATGGCCACTGCACAGAAGGGTGACTGTGCTTTTACCACCCCTGTTTCTTGTCCCTTCCCTCCAACAGCCCATTTTCTATTCTCAGGCCAGTTCCCTTCTGCAGCATACAAGACAGTCCTACAACCCACAGCTGTGACAGTTCGGACTGCAGATCTGAGTTTAGAGCACTGGCTCCTCTTTCTACATCTATCCTGCTTCTTGGGTTAATGTGCTTATTAAACACAGCCAAAGGACAAAGAAAAGAAATCAAACTTGTACATGGTCATGGTTCGGTCATATGCAAACTCTCACGCAGGAACAAAATGATATATTTGTTATTCTTGGGTTATGTAATCACACAGAGAATCAAGACAGCCTTATTTAAAACAGATGACAATATAATTAACAAAAGATTGAACACTATTTATTAAATTTCTACTTCTGAAAACAAATTTTCTCTAGGATGTCTGCTAGCAAATTATGGCTAGTAGATCAAATCAGGGAAGACTACTATTTTTGTAAATAAAGTTTTATTGGAACACATTATGCCCATTATTTACTTTTTTTTTTTGGTGGCTCTGGAAACTGAACCCAGGAATGCTCTATTACTGAGCTGCATCTAGTGCCTTTTTTATTTTTTATTTTGAGACAGGGTCTTCCTAGGTTGCCCAGGCTGGGGTGGAACTTGGGATTCTCCTGCCTCAGTCTCCCAAGCAGCTTGGGTTACAGTTAAGCGCCACCATGCTCAGCTACTTTACTTACTGTTTATGGCTGCTTTCCCACTAAAATGGCAGTGCTGGTACAGACTGGCTAACAAAACCTATCTGCTATTTATAGAAAGAAAGGTCTGCCAATTGTTGTCCTAGAGCAATAAATAACATTATGCAAAAGATGAGAACAAGGTACCTGTTGACTGGTAGGTGTTCTCCTGTGACAGGACTGCTGTCACGGTTTCGGTGGCTGCATCTCGTACAGCTTGCTCTTCACTCTGTAGGAGGATGAGGACACATTTCCATAGAGCAAGTGTGTCCTGCAACTCTAAGAAGACCAAAAGGAATTCAAATCAGCCAGTGTGCAGAGCACAAGTAGGGTACAGATCCTGCTTTGAGTCCACAGCGCAGGAAAGCAACACTGGGTGAACTCAGCCACTCCTCTTTTTCTGGACACTGGTTGACAAAGGTCTGGGGCCAGTTCTCCCGGTGTCATGACTCTCAAGCATGAAACTGTGCTTCAGACAAACTGGCCTGGTGTGAAATGGAGTGACAGTGTCAGCTTGTCAGTTCTGAAAGCCAAGTATCAGTCAAGATTATGCTTCAAAGAAGAAGGGCCCAGGAACAAGGTGCCAGCCTGCGTCACATGTACACAGAGCCCACTGTCTGCGGCAATTTCCCACGGGCACTGGCTCTGCTAGTTGGCCTATGCTAAGTGATGCTGCTGATGACAAACAGGAAAGGCAGCACCTGCCCCTGTGTGACAGACAGGAGGGCACAGTATAGAACAGACCCCGCTAGTAGTCGTTAACGAAAGTGGGGGCTGGGGATGACGGGGGCTTGCTGCACCTGGGATGAATATCACGAGGAGAGGGAAAGGAGCCGGTGTCAGGCAGGACCCTGTCACGCAGCGGAGTGGCTCAGGCTTGCAGAGGGTCTCAGCGCAGGGCTGTGGCAGGGCACCACCCAGAGCAACAGCGGCATCCCTGTGCACTCTGTCAGCCACTCTCTTGCTCCTCTCCTCTCAGCTGTCAGTGTTCAGTCAAGCTAAGAGCGGCAAAGGCTCCATATGGCATTCTGTTCCCTCCTTTCTGCTCTAGATCTGCCTTTAAATTTATGCAGCCTTTGAGAATCTGCCCTTATAAAATGCTCCCTAGAGTGGCCTACTTTCTTCTCTCAACATTTTCCTTTTTAACATGATCATTTATACCTCTCAGATCCTCCCCTTTTGTCCATTTATCCTGTCTCCATGCACTTTAATGTCATCTGTCACTCAGTGTGTTTTTCATGTTTCTGTGCACCATCAGCCACAACTGATCTCCTCCGTCCTAATTTTCCCCTAGTTGTGGGAACTGCACTGAGCTACAGTCCTAGTCCTTTTATTTTTTGAGAGAGAGTCTAAGTTGCTAAAATGCTCAGGATAGGCTTGAACTTACTATTCTGCCTCTTCCTTCAAGTGCTGGAATTATAGGTCCTACCACCACACCTGAATTCATCATTTCTACAAAGCTGCAGCCAGCACCAGCAATTAGATAAGAACAGCTGGATTTTCATTTCCACATGGGAGCGTCAGATTGCTTCACATACATTTCTCCTGTTGTAAGCTTAAGTTAGAGTGGCCAAAGTCACCCAGAAAATGCTGCGAAATGGCCTTATTGGAGAATTTTTTTTGTTGTCTGAAATTTTTTTTGTTGCTATGTTTCCCAGGCTGGTCTTAAACACCTGAGCTTAACCTGTCCTCCTGCTTCAACCCCCCAAGAGCTGGCACTATCGGGATGTGCCACCATACCTGGCTTGACTGAAGTTTAATAAGCCTTTGCCTTTATTCCTCTAGGTCAATATAATATCACTGCACAATGAAGTTCCCTCTCAATCCCTGTTTGGCTGGGATGTCACAAAGAAGAAGTAAGTGAAAGTATATGAATGAAAGAGTTTCCAAGAGAGATCTAGGGATAATGTGACTTCAAAAGTCGCAACTCTTGTAACACTTAAAATTTGGATCTCGTCATAGAAAAATAATCTTATCTTTTACTATAAAATCTTTCTCCATAACTCTATTGAATGGTCTTTGGAAGGCGGGATCATGTCTTGTTTTGAGGGCTGTGCATGGAAGTGATAAAGAAAGTCTATTAGCAGATGGGAAGACAACCAGTGTACCACAGCATGGGACTGAGCATGGCGGGAGAGGGCATTCTTCCTCATTGCCACAGCTTCATAATGACCCATTTATTTCTCACCTGGATTAAAGCAACAGCCTTCCTGGAAGAGGGGAAGGATGGGCTGAATCTTTTAAGACAAACAAAAAGTTAGTGAAGCAGTGGTTTGTTTATAGTGAACTGTTCCCTAGTGGTGACACACTGGTCTGCACTGGGAGTGGTAGATGATGAGGCGGGAGGAGTGGCCAGGAGGAACCAGGAACAGCCATAGCACAGTGAAAAGGAGTTTGGATTCCAACCTGAAGGCAAAAGGAACTTCCTCCAAGGTTTTTGGCATCAGTTGAAACGATGCTATTTACATTTCAGAAAGACCACAGAGGCTGTTTGGGTAAGGCTAAAAGAGGATAACAGACTGCTAGTGAAAAATAAGGGTCTGAATCAAGACAGACTCAACTAGCAAGATGTAAAGACATGGTGCATTGCTACTAGCTGAAATCTCCCTTTCTTGTTTAGTTGAGAGCGGTGATGGCGAACCTCTTAGAGCTTTCAATCCTAACCAACACCCTGGGGCAGCACACGTGCCGTGGGTTTGCCACCACTGGTCTAGAGTATCTGTTCTTGAGTTGGTACGAGGGGCTCTGCTACCAGCACACTTACCAAGAACTGGACAGGGGTTGGTGAGGACCAGTGGTGTGGTGCTGGTGAGGACCTCAGCGGCAGCCAGCCTAGACTCTGTGGGAAGACGGTCTCCGCAGGATGAGATGACCAGCTGCACCCACCGCTTCAGCTGAGGGGCTAGTGAGTCCCTGTCCTGAGACGACAGAGGTACCTATCAATAGAACTGAAATGTAACCAGGGCCTGACAGAGCGAGGAGGTACACCAAACTATGCCTGCAAATCAGCTCCACCTTGATGGGAAGGTTTTTAGTTGCTTTTCTATACCAACTAGGTGAAATGAACAATGCCCATGAGAAAAATTTGACTTTTTTTTTTTTTTTTGAAATACAGAGTCACTAAACTAAACAGCAAGCTCCTTGAGTCTTTTCTGCTTTTCTGTGCATATCAGGTTATCACAACTCCGCACTATGGGAACAATTTTAAAAAATGGTGAATTTTTAAAAAAAATTATTAGACATATTGCTATTAATCCCCTCCAAAATACTCCCCCTTGCTTTGAACACACTTATCCCATTGTTCTTGTCACGTTCTGAAGCAGCTCTGGAAGCTGGCTTTCATGAGGGTCTTTAGCTGTGCTGTCATGGCTGTCTAACATCCTGAATCCATTAAGAACTTTAGCTTTCATGGTCATTTTGACTTTAGGGAAGAGTCAGAAGTCACACAGTGCCAGGTCTGGTGGATGAGGACTCACTGTGGCATTTCTGCAAGCCTGCCTTTCTGCCAGGTGGCACTTGGCAGCAGCAGTCACTGTACTTTTGATTACACCTTGTAAAGACATTGCCAAAAGTAGACTTCAAGACTGCTTCAGAAAGCAGCAAGAATGATAGGCAAAGTGTGTGCAAAGTAAGAGGGGAGGTATTCTGAGATGGATTGATGGTCCACAATAAATTTTTAGAATGTAAACATTCACTATCGGTTATTACCACACCTTGTATTTGCAGCTTCAGTGAAGACTGGACTTGTGGGGAAGAGTGGCAGCAGAGAGCTTGTCCACAATAACCAGATGTTCTTGGTATCTTTAGTAAAGTAATAGAACCCCAGATTTTTGGCAGGGTTGGTGGGCCCCCAGTTGAAGACTATTTTTCAGCCTCCCTCCCATTAAGAAGTAACATGTGAGCACATTCGCCTGGGCTGTCACTGACATGTACCTAGGAATCGCACAAGATTTCTGCCTCCTGGGTTCCATCTCATGCTTGCTAAACAGGGCAAATTGATGGTGGCAGCTGGAGCTAACTCTGAGATCACAAGGAGGAGGTCACATGTCAAAGACTGCAGCGCCGCAGAGGAGAAGGCCTGAGGCAACACTGCTGAGCCACTGTATCTGTGTTGGACAGCTTCCATCTTTCTGGTCAAGCCACAGAATGCGTGAGTTTGTTTCCTCATTTGAAAGCAGCCTCCTAACAAGGTTGAAACACCCCTGTTTTGTTTTTAACAGTAACAGTTTCATCAAGATATCATTCAAATACCACACAATTCACCCACTTAAAGTAGAAAAGTAATGGATTTTGGTCTATGAAACTGTCACCAAAAATTTATTATTATTTTATATCTTGCTTATTTATTTTTTTAAGCTTGCTTTATTTTAGATGATTTTTATTCACATGGTTTGGGAAATAATTTACTTGTCTTTCCTTACAGTGCTATGAATCAAACCTTGCACGTGCTACACAAGCTCTCTACCTCTAGGCTATATCCTGAAGTCTACCTTGATTTTTAAAAAACTAAAATTTTTTAATTTTTAAATTTAAAATTTAAAAAATTAAACATTTTTTAAACTGATACATGAAAACTGTTCACATTTATGGAGCACATATATTATTTAATGTAAATACACACTAAGTAGTGTTCAAGTTAGAGTAAATGATACCTACATCTCCTCCAACAGATAATTTTAGAGTATTTCATCATCAAAAAGAGAAACTCTATATCCCAGCACTCGGGAGGCTGAGGCAGGAGGATCATTGTGAGTTTGAGACCAGCCTGGCCTACAGAGTGATCTCAAGGCCAGCCTGAACTACATAGTGAGACCCTGCACCCTATGGATTGCCTAGTCTGGACATTTAATTTTAGTGGAATCATATGTTATATGCTCTTTGGTAGCTGGCTTCTTTAACTTGTAAGGTTTTCAAGGTTCATACATGTTGTAGGATGAGTCAGTACCACACAGCATTTTATGGCTAAATAATATTCCACTTTAAATTGATTGACATTTGGATTGCTTCCATCTTCTACCTTTTTTTCACTTTTTCTAGAAAAGGGACTTTTTTTTGTTTCAAATGTACTTTACATCCTGTTTGTTCTCTCACAAAGTCCTGTTGGAATTTAATTGCTGCTCTGACAATATTATAGGGGACACGAAACCTCTGGGAAGTGATTAGGTCATGAGGGCGGAGTGCTCATAACTTGAATGGCTAAGTGCCATTATCTCCAGAGTAAGTAAGTCATGGCAGGAGTGGCTCTGTAACCAGAGGCAGCTCTTTTTCCTTCCAGATCTCTGTGTCATTCTGTCTGTCTGTCTTTTTCGTGCACTCTCTTGCTGTGTGAGGCCCCAAAGCAGCAAGAAGGCCCCCACCAATACTGGTGTGTGCTTTCAGTCTTTGCAAGCCACTTGGACTGTGAGAAATCCCTTTCTTTTTTAATCAACTACCCAGTCTTAGGTATTCTATTATGGCAGCAGAAGCTAACAGACCAGGATACTTCCTCCACCTTGTGAACCTCTTCAGGATGTGCCCCGAGTCCTCTGGTCACCTGTAACAACCCAATGATAGGCACCGGCAGACCTAGGGAAAGATGCTAACTCCCAAAGAGACCCAAGTTTCCCTGGAACTTCCTGCATGTGTTTCTCTATAGTTAGGTCATTTTTCTCTCCCCAGAAAACTTCTTCAATTTTCATGAGATAACACTTCATCCAAGCACTAAGCAGTATCAGTTTTTGTGGTATGTGTGTGTATGCATGCGCGCTGGGGATTGAACCCAGGGCCTTGGCACTGAGTTATATTCCTAGTCCTTGATATGTTTTTCTCAGCTCTGAGACATTTCCTCCTCCTCAGCTCCCATGGCCCCCCATAGATAATTCAATGTAAGATCTGAAAGTCTCTTTTTCTCTTTAGACTGTATCTCTAGTCTCTGTTCATCGTTGGTAACTGCCTCAGAGGTAGGTTGAAATAGTAAGAACTCTGAATCTTCCATGTTATGTTGGCACTTTCGCAATATGGGGTGAATAATCACTTGAGATCTTTCAATGTAGCCAGGCAGAGGGTGCATGTCTGCAATTCTAGTTACCATAGAGAATGAATGAACAAACAAAACAAAACAAACAAAAACCTTGCACGTGTAATTTTACTGTGGTATTGGCCAGCTTCCCCGCACTGTTCTGTAATGGTAGCGTATCTGTCTTATATGCATCTCGGAATGCCTGAATTTGCCTTACAGCATCTTCTCAGGTCACTTTGCTTAGTTTTAGCTCTACTTTACCCTGAAGGATAAGGGGAACAGGTGGGAACACCTGCGACTCCATCAAGAGCCAGCTGGGTCATGTGCTGGGGGAATATTTAAGTCTGTGCCATTTATTTTCACATTCAGTTCGCTAGGTTACAATTCTGAATATTCCTAGAACTGACTTGCTTATTCCTCTTTAAATAGTCTAGCTTCAGAAATAGGGAAAGAACAATGGCTGTGTGTGTCAGGGAGAGGTCATGTCACTCTTACGGACTCTAACCAAAAATGCCTAAAACAAGAGAAGAGAAAGGAGGTGGTTCAAAAAGTCTTCCCAAGTTACTGTTGTTTGTTTGCTTTTGGTTTTCATTTTGTTTTTGTTTTATTTTGTCTTTTGAGAGTGAGTCTCACTATGTAGCCCAGGCTGGCCCTCAGCTTGTGGCAATCCTCTTGACTCAGCCTCTCAAGTGCTTGGATCACAGGCAAAGGTCACTATGCCTGAATGATATTCTTATACAGGTGACACACATAGTCACAGTGATTTTGCTTGCTTAGGACAGTTGACTTTTTTTTTTTTTTGCTTTTGTGGCACTGAGGATCAAACCCAAGGGTTCCCTACCATTAAGCTATATTCCCAGTCCTCTGTTCTTTTTAAAATTTAAATTGTCCAAGCTGGCTTGAACTTATAATCCTCCTGCCTCGGCCTCCCAAATAGCTCAAATTACAGGTGTGTACTATCTCAGCCAGCTAATAATTGACATCTTTTATTGACATCTTCTGGGCAAACAGAGCGCCAATGCCCAGGCCCCAGGACAGGCACAGAATCAGTCTTACCTCTTCATATGTTTTGATGCAGTAGGCAATCAATTTGGAGGTAAGTCTCAAAGCCACACCCTGGATTTCAGATCTGGGAAAAAAAAGGGATTAAAAAAAAATAAACCCTGTTATAGCTTGTGTCTAGATCTCCCTGCAAAGCCTCATGCAGTCATAGACGAGGCTTTTCAGAGGTGCCTGGATCTAGAATGCACGATGCTGGGATCGAGGTTGTGTGATTACTAAATGAGCCCACTGGCTGGTTTGGCATAGGTCTAGGTATGGATAAGGGGAAGGCCCACCCTGGCTGTGAGGGCTGCCTACTCTAAGGGCATGTAGCATGGGTGGACTATAAGGGACAGAAACGGGGCTGCCCTCATCTGTAGCCACTTGCTGCTTTTGCTGTTTTTCCATGAACTGTTTCTCTTCTGCAATGTCCCTCTACTATGTCACCCTGTCATAGAGCCAGCCAATTCTGGGCTGAAACTCTACAGTGAGCTGAAATAAACCTTTCCTCTTTTAACTTTGAGTGTTGGGTATTTTGGCTCAGTAACAAGATAAATAAGACACCACACAAAAATGACATACACTTTACACATAAATGCTTTGGAAATCTCCATGTCATGACTACTCAAATGCCTCTAGAAACAATTACCTTTGGTTACTAATATGAAGGCGTGACATCGTTCTATTGCTTGAGTTTATGACACAGCTAGTCCCTATGCTGAGGCTTAGAAAGAAATACAGCACTTGAGCTCCTGGGCCAGGATAGTGAGCAGGTTCTCTAGGAGGGACCTACATCCCACCTAGGCTGCACAAGGGAGCATGGGGGCAAACCTGTCATTGGAAGCAATATCCATCATCCAGGCCAGAAACTCCTTGGAGGTTAGATGGATACAATGCTCCGTGAGGGGAAGCCATTCACTGGGATCTATGCAATGGAGAATCCTTAGGATCTGTGTGAGACAAGTCCAGGAAGGGAGAGAGAGAGAAGGGAGGAGGGAGAAAGAGAGACAGAAACACAGAGAGAACATATTTATGAATACTGGGGAGAAGTCTCCAGGTGGTAAACAACAACCACTTATATTGACAAGAGACTCTCTTTTGAAAGGCTCCCACTGACTTCTTATTTCCCCATAATATCTCTAACAGAGTGAGACAGGGCACAGCAATGACCAATTCGAGGGCACCTAATGACCTTTGACTGGAGCTAGATGCTCAGATTCCTAGGCCATGCTATTTCCTTATGATTATGCTTCCCAGGTGATCCCCTGCCCCCAAACAGGCGCATCAACAAAGATGACCTCTGATACACTCTGTGGCTGATGTTAAGGGTCTGTTTCCTAAACGTCCCAAGAATGGCTAGTTCTGAATTCGGTTCATCTTTCCTATCAATGCCATCATCACCAACAGCTCTTCTTAGTGCCCTTGCCCTTCTATGCGTGAAGCCAGGCCAACAGCCGCATAAAGAGCGCCTTTATCCTTCACATGCCCAGTTGGTCGTTCCTAGAGAGCCCAAGCCTGATCCTGCCTTCCTGAGGTTGGGAGTGGAAGGACCATCGGTCCAGCAGAGTTTACCTTGCAGAGACACTCAGGGTGGCTCTCCTTCGTGGCCAGCAGCAGGAAGTCCTCTCTCATACTGCACAGTGATCCAGAGCCTCCTGCTGCAAACCTTTCCAACAGGGCTTCCAGGGTGAGCAAGCGCACCTCGGGAAAGGAAGAGCCTAGTAGCTGTGAGAAGGTGATGGGCACATCCTCTGTCTGTTCTCTGGCCCTGGCCAGCGCTGCCCACTCTGCAGCAATGGCTAGTTTGGTGAGGCTCTGGAGGTACTGGGGCAGGCCTGGCACCTTAAAGGTACAGGGGAGTCCTGTTATCAGCTCTGATCCAGAGATGATCGCTCTGACTTCCTCCCAGAAGCCAAGTCTCTCCAGAACTAGAAAGCAAAAAGAGCAAAGGGTAAGAAGTAATCATTTTGTTTAACTCTGTGGGCCTATCAGCTGTCTTTCCTAAGTAGATTGCAAACAACACAGTAAGTGACTAGCACACTAAGGTTTTGTAGGCCCAGAAACAATTTCTATGTCAATAATTTACATTTGACCAGAGGGATGAAGGTAATACCATCAGAAAATGTGTTCCTGGTGTTCTCCCTTGGCACTCAGTATGTATAGACTCATAACCTTCTGAACTGCCAAGCCTCAAAGGGGACCAGAAGAGAAGCCCAAGCTTCCTTTGGGGCTCAGACCCCCTCTATAGCACACTAGCCTGGAGCTCACGAGACAGCTTACTCTACTGTTAGAAGGTCTAATTGTTCACATTCTCTTAGGAGTTTCCACTCACTGACCTCGTTTTGCCTTCCGAGGCAGCCAGTGACACCTCCACAGGCCTCTGAAGACACTGACAGTGCTCCCTGGCTTTTCTAGGTGACCCATCTCTATGGCTTCCCCCAGGTGATGGGGTTCAGCTTCTCTCACTATGTTCTTTTGGACACACCTCATCTCTGCTTCCTATTTGCCTTGAGAATACAGTATTTGGAGGCAGCATTTGAAGCCGCAGTGTTTATGCCATCATCATGTGCAGATTCCAGCCCTAACCTTACTCCCAGAGTTTTCCATGAAATATTTTACTTTTACTACTATTTTTGCATGGCTCTAGTATATCAAATCTTTGGAAACAAAGGCACCATCTTATTGATAGTATTTTGTTTTTAGTAGTGGCATCTCCATTTATAATTCTCCATCAATATTCTATGTATTACAATTTACCACACACACAAAATTATTAAATATCAAGCATCTTATACGTTTACATTAATTACATTACATTAATTACAATAAGATTAGAGATAAGTTCTATTTAGAAATAACATTTTTTTTCTCATAGTCTTGCTATGTAGTTCAGGCTGGCCTTAAACTCTCCAGTAGCCCAGGCTGGTCTTCAGCTCCTGGTGATCCTCCTGCCTCAGTCTCCTGAATGCTGGAATTACAGATGAGTACAACCACATCCAGCTTTCTAGGAACAGTCTTTACATTTTATTTTCACCCTGAAAAACCAGGGAGATTTGCTTCAACCTCAAAGAGCACATTTATGTAAAATTACATGAAAGCAGACAGTGAACTGCCCTTTTTTACTACCCAAGAGCTGGGTTAAGATATGGCCCATAGAATGGATCGTGACTCCTGCATGGTCTGGTCAGCAGGACTATTAACTTTTCATGCTCCAGACACGAGGTGACGGGTCACACTGTTGACTCATACACATGAAGTCATCTGGAACCACAGCCCTGCTTTTTTACACATTTTACTGAGGGGATGAATCACCTGTCCCCTACCTTGTACTCAGGTTGAGACCTGTTTTCTTCACTAGTTTTAAACTCACGTATATCCTTGTTAAACTTTATCTTCTCGTTAAGTTTTGTGGTTTGCCTTTTTAGTTGCTGAGATCTTTTGGTATACTCCGCTCTGATCAAAAGACACATTGCCTCTAGGTATGGTAGTGCATGCCTGCGATACTAGCACTCTGGGACAGTATGGCATGAGGACTGCAAGCTTGGATCTAGGCTGGGTAAAGTTAACAACTTAGTGAGACCTTGTCTCAAACTAAGATAAAATAAAATAAAATAAAAGACTGGGAATGTAGCTCATTTAGAAGGCCATGGGTTCAATCCTCATGTGACAGGTACTAAGAAATTGAGATTACTGCCCTCTAGGAGTTTATGGTCTAATACGAACAGCCAATTTCAATATCGTGATTCACGCCAGTGATAAACTGAACAGGAAGATGGGTATGAATGTACTGGGACCATCGAAGTTAGAGGAGCCAGCTCTGCAAAAGCACAGAGGCATGGACCACAATGGATAACAAAGGAGCTGCAGACCACCAGGTATCAGAGCGTACAACAGAGGTGGGCAGCAGCAGGAAGGTGAGGCTAGAGAGGTGTGGCTGAAATGAGGGATCCTCCCAGGCTGTGTGAAGGAACATGGACTTCTTCTGTAGGTGAGGGAATGCCCCTGAATGGGACAAAATCAGAGCAAGGAGAGCGGATGAAAGATTACAGTACTGTAGGGGCCAGGAATAATACAGCTCAGTGGCACGTGCCTGCCTGCCAAATGCAAGGGCCTGAGTTTGATTCCTAGTACAAAAAAGATTACAGCTCTGTAGTAGCCTAGTCTAAGACAGCAATGGTGAGGGCCTAAAGAAGGTGCCATGCTTTGAACCTCATGTTGAAATGTAACTTACACTGTAACTGAATTAAGAGGTGGGCTGGGTGCAGCGGTGCTGCCTGTACCCCCAGCTACTTGGGAGGCTGGGGGTGGAAAATTGTGAGTTCAAGGTCAGCCTAGGCAGCAATTTAGAAAAATGTCTCAAAATGAAAAAGAAACAGGGCTAGAGATGTAGCTCAGGAGCAGAGCCCTTGGCTAGTATGCAAGAAGCCCTGGGTGTAAGCCCTAGTCTCCCCTCCACCAAAGGTTAGATTTTAAGAGGTGATTAGGCTATGAGGGCTCTGAGCTCCCGAATGCATTAATGCTTTTATTGCAGAGAGGTCAGTTATTGTGAGAGTGGGTTTTTATGAATCCGACCCACTCTTGCCCACCCCTCTCTGTCTTGTGCATGTTCCCTGTCCTCCTGCCAGCCTGTGACACAGAAATCCTAACCAGACATAGTCCCTTGGTTTTAGATTTCCAGCTTCCACAACTGTAAGTTGAATAAATTTAGACTGCTGATAATTACCTGGTTTATGGTACTGTAACAGCAGAAAATGGGCCAAGAATGGGTAGGGACATACAAGTGGCAGTAATGGGGGACCGCGGACTTGGAAGAGGAATCGTGGGTACTTTCTGGGACTCAGTTCTCCAGAGGACTGAGTGCAAAATAATAATAATGATAAGGCAACTGGTTATTTCCCTTGTTTTGGAGGGGGCTGATGGGCTCTCATTATGTTTCTCAGGTTGGCTTTAAATTTGTGATCCTCCTGCCTCAGTTTTCCAAGTAGCTAGGATTACACTACAGGTACAGGTGCCACCTGGCACAGTTGTTAGTGATTAAAGCTGAAATGTGTTAAGTATTTATGTACCATTCACTATTGTTATGAAAACTTCACCCTTTTATTTAATGCTATGAATAACCTTCCTTTTAGAATTGGCACTTGCTAAGTGTTACTCTAAGCAGTTTAACAAGCATTAACTTATTAATAGGGTAGGCTCTATCATTCTTATTATTCCCATTTTACAGATGAGGAAACAGAAAGGTTAAATTACTTGCCTGAGGTCACAAAGGAAATGGTAGATAAAGAGAATACAGTGAATACAATGGGGACTTATTTATTTTCTACCGGAAGAAGTTTAAAAGAGGCTTTGGGGAGGAATAAAACTTCAGGTCGGTCTCAAAAGCTGTGCACTAGGTATCTGGCTGGGAGAGGGGAGGAAAACAGCTCCCAGGAATGTTAGGAGAGAACATGCAGAAGGAGACCGTCCCAGACTTCCACGGCATCCAGGTGTCATCAGCCGGACAAGATAGGTTAGGTCTGAGCTGCAAGGTAGAAAGTATCAAACAATGATATTCCTGTAGGCATTCTCTAAACTGCTGTTGAGGAAATATTCTATGCTGTGCTTCACCGACCCAAGAAGATGCCCTTGAGCAAGAATCCCTGGAGACCCTGTTATCTGACAGACATGGCCTCATTTTTCCCCAAGAGGTTGAGGTGAGGGTGTGGCTGCCACTGAAGGTTATTTTGAAAACCACGGTCCTAAGCCTACACATCTGAATCCCATTCTTGATTGATTCTGTTGATTTTGAGCTAGGTGCAGACAACATTCATCTTAAGCCAGCAGATAATTTTGCTTTGCACCGAGCTGAGACCCACACTCCGACGGGCCAATATTCACGGGGGTTCGTGGGTGGTGGGAGTTGCAGTTCCAAGCAGAGCAAGGTTGATTCTGGTTCAGTCCTTCCCAGCAGAGAACTGGAAAATTCACTGTGCCCCATTTTCTTTCACTAATAACAGCACGAGAGGAAGAAAGTCACCAACAATTCAGAAGAGTGAACCCAGCTCTGTGGAGGCTCACTTGATACAGTTTTGTTCTAGGTGTCTTCTAAGTTTCCCAGGTAGTGGTGAATTACAAAGACTTGGTTATTGTTAGAGTGTTCTGGTGCAACGGAGAAGCGAAAAGTACAAAAAAGAAGCCGGGGGTTTAGCTCAGCGGTGTTAAGTGCCTGCTTGGCAAATGTGAGATCATGAGCTCGATTCCCAGCACCCCCCCAAAAAAAAAAGTACAAAAAAGGACAGACCAGGTTTATCAAGGACATGGAAAGGAGCACACAAGCTATGGCGGTCGAGCTTATCCCCTTCAAATGGAGACAGAGAGGCAGAGGGTTATGCGACCTCTGATTGGAACTGGCGCGTGGAGCAGACATTGATGATGTGTGAGGAACTGATTGGAATTTTTTTTGTTCGCAAACAGGAAAGGGGAGTTGTAATTAGGGCTGAAGAAGAAGGAGGAAGTGGTAAGCATTCCGGCTTTGGCCTTCCGCCATGTTAGACCATCACCATAATTATATAGTAATTTACACTAAGGCAAGAACCTTTCAGTTATGCTCTGGTGGAGCTCTCATTTAGGTGGAGACCTCAAGAGCCAAGAACTCCCTCTCCCAAGAGAGGGGTTTTCTAACGGAACAGGAGGCTCGAGGTGGAAATGCCCAATGCTTCCACAGAAGCAGCTTAAACTTGTAGCCAAGAATATTGCTTTTCTTCTCGCACAAGGATTCTCAACCCAGAGAGAATGTGACAACGTCTAAGAGCTTTAGAAACACTTATGCTAGGAGAGACTGGTCATGTTTCTTGAGGCAGGCTGTGAAGTGACCTGGGTCGTTTTAGTACACAGCTGGGAGTAGCAGCCACCACTCCAGATACCAGCTGCACCCTGACTGCAGGAGACTTGTCAAGTGGCTTTGCAACCAGATCTCCCTGGTGAAGTGTTTGTGCTCCGCCATATCACACGGAGCTCAAAATCTACATCAATAGGTGCCATTTTCATTTTGATGACTCCCTTTTGTCTGTGGACACAAAGAACAGACTTCCGTTTCTTAAAGTTTAGCTGCTTTTCTCTCTTCTCTAGGCAGAAATTTTTAAACCTTAACTCTATCTATCATCCCAATTTTTTTGTTTGTTTGCTTTTTGTTTTTGAGACAGGGCTTCCCTGTGTAGTTTAGGCTGGCCTTGAACTCATTATGTAGCCCAGGCTGTCTTCAAACTTACAGTGATCCTCCCGTCTCAGCCTCCTGAGTGCTGAAATTAGAGGCATGTGCCACCAAGCCCAGCTGTCATCTCAATTTTGACTGCTTTAGGTTTCTTCATTTTGAGGAAGCCAAATGCTTCACAGAGAGAACCAAGTCCTTGCTTTAATGGCCCCACAGTACCAGTGTACCTGTTTGTGTGAGTTTTACCAGCTCTTACTGGTTGGAGCTTTCTCCAGCCCTCCTTGTTGGCACAGTTCCAATCAATGTAGTCATCTAGGTCACCCAACTATGTGTGACTGACTGTAAACATCTAATCTGATTTCACTTTTGAAAAAATTTTTTTTCTTCTTCTGACAAGCGTATGTCTGGCCTTCAAGAGAATGGCTCAAGGGCTGGATTCACATGGACGGACAATGTCTCTTGCTGTGTTATATTCTGGATCACTGGAAAAGTAATTCCCAATAAAATGTCACAAATAATGTGGCAGACAGGTATAAATTGCCAACTTTTTATTTTGCAAAGTAAAGATGTTAAAAATTACTCTCTTTTCTGAAAGAAAGGTTATTTTATCATTCAAAACAGGAAATAGAAATGGAGCATCATCGTAAAGGACATTCTTTTTTAAAAGTTGGTTTTAAGAAAAATTGGTGACAGCACTGTTTTGCTATAGTTTCATTGTGCCATGATGAGCTGGTAAAATTTTACCAGGGAGCAGCACTGGGAGCAGCAGCTTTGGAGGCCCTGACGAATGCTTCTTGAGTCTGTCTGGACCTCAGGTTTGCATGACCAGAGATCTCCAGGAAGGAAAAGGAGAAGCTACTCACCCGGCCAGGTGCGTCTGTGTGAGATAACATGGTGGCACTCAGCCCGTGCCCACTGATCTCCTGCATGCCCCTGGCCAGTGCTTGGTTCCCTGGAGCTGTGAGAGGCCAGTGTTCTGCTTATGAGATGTGGCGGGGGGGGGGGCAATGTTGACCTTGCATCTCCAAGTGGCCATTTTCTAACCAGCCTAGGCTGGGGAGTTAACACTGCCATGGTGCTGTGGGGGACCCTGAGCATCATGTTCAGTGAGTCCAGGAGGAAGAACGTGCTCCAAGGGGCACACGTGGGCCATCTACTCTACATCATCTAAGCCACTATACAGGTTCGTCAAAATGTCTTTCAAAGGATCAGGGCTGGGGATTCACCTCAGCAGCGTAAGCACCTGCCTGGCAAGTGCAAGGGTCAAGAGTTTGATACCAAAAAAAAAAAAGAGAAAAGATCAATAGTTTGTCTTTGTGGTTGTTCTGTTTTGTTTGCGACAGGTTTTGCTATGTATTCCTGGCTGGCCTTAAACTTGCTATCCTTCTGCCTCAGTCTCCTGAGTGCTGGCAATATGGGTATATACCTCTATGTCTGGCAATAAATCAATATAATTTTTAAAAGATGTATGCTAACATTGGCTCCCACTCTAATCAGCCTTAACAAAAGCACTCTGAAAAAAGTGTGAGTGATGTTCTTTCTACATAACTATGGATATAGTGGAGTTAAACATAATAGCAATAAACTTCAGTGAAATTAATGAGGGAGTTGGGGAGAAAGAGATGACAATGAGAGGGGGAACAGAGCACATCTGAAAGAGAGGGTAGTCTCCCCTGGCTTTGCCACCAGTAAGCAATGGCCTGGAGGTGGTGGCACTATTCCCTCAGACCAACATTTCCCAGGGTTTCTGATTCAGTAAGCAGAGCTCCCCCAAATCAAACATCTTCCCAGGGAATGTTGTGCGCTGGATGCAGGGACCACACATACTCAGAGGAGTCTCTGCCCCTCTGAGATATAAACACCTCGCCATCCTGAATGGGTATAATTCTAGTGTCTACTGGAGTTTGTCTTTGTACCACAGCCCCTCATCATAAGTCAACCCTTTCATCTAGTGCTCAGCCACAGTGCTCGGAACATTACATAGCTCCAGGTCTTCAGCTATGCCACCCATCAAAGCAGCCCAGCAGCCTTGTGCTCAACTGGCCAAGAGAGAAGGGGAAAGAAGGAAGGTGTACAAAGGCCCAGACTGACAGCACTGCCTTGGTTCCAGTGGAGATGGCTATGGGGGAGGCAAAAGCCCTAGGAATCACAGTAAGCTTACTCTATTCGTAAGTGTCAGTCTTTATCCAGGAATGGGGAAAGATCCTCCTTAGGACTGAAAAGGAGAACCAAACAAGGCAGTTTCATAGCTATGAAGCTGGTCACTCATGTGGACACTGTGGAAATGGCAGTGACACTGACTGTGCCGCTCTAGAGTTCATCTGTCAGAGCCTTGGGAGCTCTTTATTCTGCCCGAACTTGACATGAAGTTCCCTGTCTCAGATGAATGAACAGATGAATGAAATTTGTCTTTCACATAGTGTAAAGGTGCTGAATTCTTGGATGCTACCAGATTAAGAAGAGTCTGTAGACAGAATCTGATTGAACTTTCCTGTCCTTTCTCAGCATCTCCACCCTGCTTCACAAAGCACATTTCCCTTACAATGCACAGTTCACAGGCCTGCTTTTTCTATTTCACAGAACTATAGCTCTGGTCAGGAGAGATCTGCAATAAGATCCAACAAAAGTCCTTATCTAAAATGGTTGAGAAACTGGTTCTAAAAATAACTATAGCTGATACTTGTACTCTCTGTGAATCTTAATGTCATGTTATGCAATTTCTCTGTAAAAAAATTGTATTTGTAGGGAAGAGGAAACCATAGGAACTATAACAACAAAAATCAATGGTTTAATAAATCTTGGCCTGTCCTTATCGAAGGGAATTTCCATTCTTCTGTTTAATCCTCCACCCCTCCCAGTAAACTAATCCTGACCTGAGGGGCCCTTCCAGTTAGAAACATGTTCGTGGAGCTGGGAGATGATCTCCAACCTGCCTTCCCTTGACCTGTTCCTGGCTGTTGGTTCCTTACCCACTTGTTTCTAGTTTTCTGAACTCCTTTTGCTGCTGCTGCCAACGCTGGTATGGAGCCTGTTACACACACACCCTAGAAAGGACTCCCTCTTCGCACATGCCACCAGCATGTTCCCAGGGCCCCCTGTACTGTCAGGGCTAAAATGCTTATCTGCCACAAAGAAAGGAGAAAGTGTTGCCGAGAGCACTATTTGAACACTATCTTGTCAACCCCCAAAATAAAAGCACAGCTTTTCTGTCTTGGGAGACAGCAAGTCAGAAGAGCACTGAAGGGGCCCGCGTAGGCCAAAGATGAGCTCTCAGGGCTCTGGGAGGAAGCAAGAGCGTCCACTTCTCGCCTCCACCCAACCATTCCCCCTTGGCCTTTGCTCACAGTCGCTCCCCTTTCTGCTGGAATGTGCAGCTGTTTCTAATGATTTTAGGTTGCATTTTTCTAATGACTAATTTCATTGATATCTTTTCGTCTGTCGTATTTGCCTACACATCTTTTTTAAAATAAAGTGTTCAAATCTTTTACACAGTTCTCCTTTCAATTGTCTGGCATTATCTAGATCTACCTGTTTTTATTCTATTTTTTTTTCTTCTCGGTTATGGATTATATTTTCCTGCTTCTTTGCACACTGGTAATTTTTTTTATTGGATGTCAGACAGTTTAAAAGTTCTTTGCTCTTTATACAAGTTATACTTTACAGATAGTTTTTACCTTTTGTTTTCTTAACATTATCTTTTAAAGAGCATGCATTTATAATTCTGTATGTCATAAGGTTTTGGTTTTTTGCATACAGATATCCAGTATTTGTATATTTATTCTATTCCTTCTTTTCTCTCTTTCAGAAATTGTATTCTCATAAATCAGGTCACTTGAAGTGATCTCACAGGTCCCTGATGCTTCAGAGTTTTGTTTTGTTTTGTTTTGTTTTGGTACTGGGGATTGAACTCACGACCTTGTGCTTGCCAGGCAGGCGCTTATGCTGCTGAGCATCCCCAGCCTGGATTTTTTTTTTAAAATCTGTGCTTCATTTCTGTCTCAAAATTTACCAAACTTTTCTTTTATATTATTTAATCTGTTAATTCCAATCTGTGTATTTTTAAATTTCACAGCATATTATTTATCTTTAGAAATTTCATTTGTATACGTTTTAGACCTTCCATATTTCTCTTCAAGTTGTTTTCCTTTTGATTGTTCAGCATGTTTATAATAGCTGTTTTTATATCCCTAATTACATTATCTGGATCTATTTGTTTTTATTCTATTTTTTTTCTTGGTTATGGATTATATTTTCCTGCTTCTTTGCACACTGGTAATTTTTTTTATTGGATGCCAGACAATTTTATGTTTTTAGGGGTTTGGTTTTATTCCTTTAAAAGGTTGGAGTTTGCTTTGGCACACAGTTAACAAGTTACTTAGTATCAATTGGATTATTCTAAAACTTGCTTTTAAGCTTTGTTCTGTGGTTCAGCTTATAGTGCAGCCTTTGGTTTGGGGCAAATTCTCCACTAACAAGGCAATACCCACTCTACAAGATGCCTCACATTTTACAAATTATTTATTTATGTGTTTAGTACTGGGAATCAAACTCAGGACCCTGCGCTTGCCAGGCGGCACTATGTTGCTGAACTATATCCCCGGCCCATGTTTTACAAAGTCTCTACTCGCCTGGGTGAGAGGAGTACTGTGAGCCTGGGTGAGAGGAGTACTGTGAGCCTGGGTGAGAGGAGTACTGTGAGCCTGGGTGAGAGGAGTACTGTGAGCCTGGGTGAGAGGAGTACTGTGAGCCTGGGTGAGAGGAGTACTGTGAGCCTGGGTGAGAGGAGTACTGTGAGCCTGGGTGAGAGGAGTACTGTGAGCCTGGG
>PVLA01009119.1:0-79428 GCA_004027455.1 Hydrochoerus hydrochaeris
TCCACAAGATACCTCAAAAAACATAACTCTTTAAAGAATGAATCACCTTGGACAATTTTATTGTGGGTTTTCATCAATTTATGCTTCTCTTTTTAGACAAGAGACTATTGCATTCATGTCATTTTTCCACCTGAGTTCTCATTTGTAGCACTTCTATTTTTTCAATTAATGTGAAATTCAATTAACATAAAATTGGTCATTTGAAAGTGTATGGTTTGGTCACATTTAGTACATTTAACTATCACCTCTTTCTAGTTCCAAAACATTTTTTTCATAAAGAAATGTAGAGTATGAAGGACACTAACTTCCCATTGTCTCCTTTCCACAATCCCCTACTAATGGAACACCTTTTGCTTTTGTGCACTATTTATTCATTTATACATAGTTATTATACTTTACTTGGGGTTTTGATGCATGTACATATTGCATCTTGATCATTTTTAATCCACATGTTCTCCAACCCTTCCCTCTCCATTTGTTACCCACATCTCCTTCATAACAAGAAAGAGTCTATATCTCTGCTTCATAACATGGGCTTTTATTTTGCTCTCTAAATTATTTATATTTGGTCCTTTTACATCAACGACCCCTTGTGATATTTAGCTTTTTACTAATGAATTATTTTACTTTGCATTATGATCTCAAAACTCATTTGCTTTCCTGCAAATGTTTCAAAATATTCCTTCTTCATGACTAACACTCCATTGTGTAGATATGTCATATTATCTTTATTTATCTTTTCATGAGAATAGGCTGTGTACATGATTTAGCTTTTGTGAACTGTGGTAGTATAAATATGTAGACACATATATTCTTCTATAGTATGATGACTTAAGCTCTGTCAAGAAGATGTGGAGATGTGGAGCCAGTTCAAATGAAATTTCTACATTTAGTTTTTTGGAATTCTTCATAATGATATCAAAAGTGATTTTACTACCTTAAATACTCAACAACAATGTATACAAGTTCCTTTCATCCTTTATAATTTTCTCACATTTATTTATTTCTTGAATCCTGGATAATGGCCATTTACTGCAGTAAGATGAGCTCTCAAGAGTTGAATTGACTTTCATTTCTTTAATGGCCAATGATGCTGAACATTGTTTCATGTATTTATTAGAAATTTGTATTTTTTGAGAGGTATCTATTCATTTCAATTGTCTATTTTTAATTGAGTCTTTTACTTTCAGTGGTTGTGACAGTTACTTTTCTATTGTAACTGAATCAAAATATGCAATACCCAAAAGTATGGGGGAAAAGTGTTTATTTAGCAGCAGTTTATGCATGTTTCAGTCTGAAATCAGCTAACTTCAAGGCAGGGTGACATGACAGGAAGGCAACAGTTCCAGGTGGCAGAATACAGCAAAATCAACAAGAGAAAAAAATGGAGGACCAGCCTCTTTTCCTCCCTTATAATGTGTGTAGGTTACCCATTCCCCCAAGGAGGGTATAGCACTCACCATCTCAGTGCCATCTTTTTGCTCATAATGAGGAAATTTACAAAGGGAGGATAATGGCACCTGTTGAGTCCCTTAGATAAACTTTTAAAAATTTTAAGTTGACACAATGTATCAACCATTTCAATCATTTCATCCTCCACAACCACCTCAATTTTTTATTGAGTTCTGGATAATTTCCAGAGGAGCCAGATGGACACTCAATATTGTTTTGATTTGTGTTTCTTTAATGTCTAAATATGCCGAACACTTTTTTCATGTATCTATTATAAATTTGTATTTTGAGAAGTATCTGTTCATTTCACCTGTCTATTTTTAATTGTGTCTTTTACTTTTGAAAGTCTAGTAAATGTATTTCTCCATATATTCTAGATGCTACTCCTCTGACTGAAAAATAGCTGGCACAATTTTTCCCAAACTTTTCTTGTGTTTGCACTCTGTTAGTTGTTTCCTTTACTATGTGAGATTTTAAATTTAAAAGGATATTATTTGGTGATTGTTGATAGTATTTCTTGTGCCCTGTTCAGGAAGTTATAGCTTATGCCAATGCCATAAAGATTTTCACCATTTTTCCCCCAGCGGATCATTATTGGCATTTATATGTGGGATTTTCGTTCATTTTATTTTGCTTTAATGCATTATGAAATATATGGATCATATTTCACCCTTATGCCTATGGATAAGCAATTTTTCCAGAAATATGGTTAAGCAATATTCATTCTGTCTGCCACATAGTATTGGCCTTTGAGTTTGTCTGCATCCTCTATTCTACTCCGTTTGGTAATATGTATTTTTGTACCAGTACCATGCTGTTTAAATTCTGTAGCTTTGTACCATAGCTTGCAGGCTGGCATTGGCATGCCTCCTGTCTTTTTCTTGTTAGCAGGACTTCTTTGGCTATTCAGGGCCTCTTCTTGTTAACAGAGCTTTTTATACAAAATATATATTTGTTAAGAATTACTCATTTTAGTTCTCAAACAAATCAATGACACTTTAGCAGAGAGTTTGTTAAAACTATATAGCACTTTTTGTTATATGAATATTTTGACAGTATTAGTTATGCCTATTCAAGAATAGGGGACACCTTTGCATTTTCTAATGTCCTCTTCAATCTTCTTTTCAGGGTAATATAGTTTTCATCACCAAGATTCTTCACATCCTCAGTTAGGATAATTCCAAGGTATATAATGTTTGTGAAACTACTGTGAATTGAACTGTTGTCCTAGTTTTTTTCTTGGTGGTTGTACGTGTGTGTGTATCAGAATGCTATTTGTTTTGTATCTTTATTTTGTATCCTGTCACTTTGTTGAATTTACTGTTAGTTCTAATACTCTTTTGGTGGAGGTTTTTTTTTTTTTGGTTTGTGTTTTTTGGCTGATGTGTTTAAAGACTCATGTTATCCACTTTTCCTTTCCTAGTTGAATTACTTTCATTTCTCCTGCATAATTTATCTAGCAAAATTTTGAGTACTATATTGGACAAAAATAGTGTGATTCAATATCATTACTTTATTCCTGATTTTAGAAGTTAGCCTTTAAAATTTTCTCCATTTAGTGTATATAGGCAATAGGAGAGTCATGGATGAGTTTTATAATTTATAGGTAAGTATTTCTATATTTGTTTTCACCAAACTTTTCTTTTTACCCATGATTCAGAGTTGCAATTTGTCAAAGGTTTTTTCTGCATATACTGATAGGTGATGAAATTTTTACTATTACATGTTTCTGTGATATATTTCATCTCTTAGCATGTAGGTTGAACAATCCTTGTATTTCTTGGATAAAATCAACTGGGTCATGATATATATATATCATGTGATGTGTTGTAATGTGTTAAACTCTGTCTGCAAGTATCATATTGAGGAGTTTTCCATGTTGGTTCACAAAGGAAATTTGTCTATATTATTCTTGTATGTTAAGTCATTGTCCTATTTATTTCTTGAGGGCAATATTAATATCAAATAAATTATTTAGCAGTTTTCCTACTCTTAAAATTCTTCGAAAATTTTTAAGCATATTGACAAAAGTTCCACCTTCTAATTCTTGTAAAATTCAACAGTGAATCCTCTGATATGTGTAAATTTACAGCATACCATTCTCTCTGGCCTATTTTTCCTTTGAGGAGGAATAGGAAAAGAGAAAAACAAGAAGATGAGGAGGAGAAAAGTTTGAAAGGATATCTTTTTTGTTCTTAAAAGTAGCTTTAAGAACAATAATAAGGTTCTTTAAGACACACACACACACACACACACACACACACACAAAGGAATTGCGTACCTTATGGTTCACTCACCACAACTGTGAAATGTATCCACAGGTCCCCTGATGTTCAGTCACATTTTTGAAAGGTCCCTGAAGATTGCAGAAAGAATATTTATGAAGGAGGGGACATTCATCTATTAGGGTGTTTCTTTGGACTCACTTTGGTCCCAGAGTCAGGGTAGATGTATTTTCAGAAGAGGTTTTGAATTGATTGAGTTCAAGGGTTTTTGATGTTTCCACTCCTAACTACAAGTTACAGGGGAGTGTGCAGGTAGCTGGCACAGCTTTGCTTTGCTGCTTGTCTTCCTAGTAGTACCTCCTGTTTATAAATAGCTTCTTCTTCATGTCTTGAGCACTTTATGAAGAAAAAAGTTCACATATTGCAAAACTAAAATAAAATAGAAAGTTTGAATTAACTGGTCCATTTTTCATTACTCTTTTGTAGATATTCTGTAAGGCTTGCTTGCTTTCAGGATCCTGTTGCATGCAGTGTTATTTTCTATCTCTTAGTTTTCAGTAAGTGTGTTTTTCATGGATTATATTTATCTTCTACATGCAACACTCATTTGGGGTTGTTTTTTGATTTAATTTGCCAATATGTGACACTGGCTTGGGGAGTTGAGACTATTTATATTATGAGTAATTACTGAAAGATGTTGATTGATTCCTGTCATTGTGTTATTCTTTTGTCACTGATTTCTTTGTTCTTCCGTTTTACTCAATTCCTCACCCCAGCTTCATGTATTCATTCCACCAAGATCTTTGTTGTTTGGTGGCTCACTTACCCTGTGTAGAGTGTTACTGAGTAATTTTTACAGTGCTGTATTGGTGGTCATAAATTATCTATGGATCTGTTTGGCAGAAAGTTGCTTTTTCCCTATGAATTTAAGCTTCTCTTTCTGTCCTAGGTCTTCATTCTTATTGGTATATGTTTGCCTACATAGTGATTACATTCCTTTTTGATGGTGACTACTTAAACATAATATAATAGTGCTTTTTATTCTCTATTACTCTTTCCTTCCCCTACCCTCATCTCTTGGTCTTTTTTACAATTTAAAACATCTATTCTCCTACTTCCTATTATCTTTGACTTTGCTAACAGTTACATGTTTGATTTCTCATGTAAAACAAATACACTATATTTTAACTGCTGTTTCTGATGTATTTTTTTAACATTATGTTTTCAAGGTGCATCCAAATTCATAATTGTGACTGAAATTTACCCTTCTTTGCAGTAGGGTGGCATTACATTCTGCATAAATTCCACAATTTTATATTCAACTGTAAATGGACATAGACACTGCTTCCAGCATTTAGCTATTATGAGGTGTGCTGCTAATAACATGAGTATTGCATAACATGGTATTATCATGTCTTTCAATTGTTTTGGTAATATACTTACAAAGAAAATTCCACAATCAGATGGGATTTCAAGTTTAGTGTTTTAATTCCATAGTGATTATGCTAGATTACATCTCAAGCACCAATGTAGGTTTATTTTTCCCTCAAGCTCTACCAAAACTTGTTAGTGCTTGATTTTTTGTGAAAGCTATTCTTTTTGGAGAAGAATGAAATAGGTTTTGCTTTAGTTTTGATTTAACAAGTGAACAGCAATATAGAAACTATTTTCATATGTTTAATGTGCCATTCATATGCCTTTTGTGAAATATGTATTTATTGCAGTTTCATGTTCTTGATTAGGTCTTTTCAATTTATGGATCTAAAATTTTTAATTCTTTATGTATTCTGAAGAGTTCTCTGACTGCGAAATAGCTCACAGAATTTTTTCCCATTCTGTATAGTCTTCACTCAGTTGACTCTGCTTTGAATAATCTTAAAATTTGATATGACACCGTTTGTACCCCTTGGTATTAGTTCTTTTACAACTGCCATTTTTCCAAGTCTTTGCTTTTACTTATATCTTCAAGAGTTTTACATATTTAATATTCCAACAGACTGTTTCTTTTGTAACATTTAGAGTTTTTATCCATTTTGATTTTTAATGTACTACATGGTAAGATGTGGTATGTTACATTCAATCTTCTGGTTTTTGATATTCAATTTTCCAGCCCCATTTTAAAAGATTCCCTTTTTCTTGAAAAGTATATTTTTGGACCCTTGGTCAAAGCTGAATATGCCTGGTGATGCTTTTTCATCCTCTATTCTGTTCCACTGCACCACATGCCTGTTTCTTTTTAGTCACTGTGGCTTTTCAATATAACATCAAATCTTTAATTTTAAAGCTTCTTGCTTTGTCCTTATTGATTATTTTTGGTACTCAATCTGAGTCAGTGCAGAGGAAATGAGAAGGAAGACAAAGATTTTAGTGGCCTTCAGTGCAGGCCTTTCATCTTCATTGTAAGAATTATAAAATAAATATAAATGCTGTCAGCAACAAAAAAGAAGTGGAGCTGCTTTTACCAGGTCTGGCTTTGGGAGGAATTTTGGAGGCATGCAAAATGACACATTAATAGCTGATTTGAAGGAACATCTTCCTTTTCCAAACAGATACAGAAAGTATTACTGTGGACTGGTGGTGGAACCTTGGTGTGGTTAAGGAGTGTTTGGATTGGAGAAAGCTATATGCAAGGGCTAAAATGGAGCAGGAGTTTTATCTGTGGACTGAGAATGAGAGCATAGCATTTATTATTTGAGAAATAAGTTGTTTCTATGGAGCCAGTATAAACTTGGATAGATGTCACCTGTCAGATAACTAAACCCACGTTGGCAGAATCTATCACTTGTTCCTCATGATTGCTTTCTTTATTTAAATCTCTTTTGTCGCTTATGAATATTAGGGTTGACCATTCTGGTTCTGTGAAGATTGCTGTTGATAGTTGGATTGGGACTGAGTTAAGTGTGTATAAAAATTTTGTAAGGTAGAGTCCTTTTAAATTGGATTCTGCCTTTCCAGTAATAGGGGATGTCTTCCCACTTACTAATGTCCTCTTTGTGCATCTTTCTGAAAATACTATAGTTATTACTGTAGAGGTTTTCATTCACTTGGTTGAATTAATCATATATATTTATTTTGTTTTGATGATACTGTGAGTAATACGGTTTCCCTAATTCCATTCTATGTGAGTTTATTATTGGAGTAGAAAAGTGCTCTTTATTTATATGTATTAATATTCTTCAAATTATATTACTCATTTTGGTAGTAATTACAAATCTTACAGTTGAACAGTGTTTTGTCATCTGAAATGAGTAATAATTTCCCATACTTATCTCCTTTTCTTGTGCTTTATTGCTCTGATTAATGATTCAAGTACTGCCTTAGGTATTTTATTATTGTTAGAGCAACATACCCAACACATGTAAGTTCAAGGAGAAAAGTTTTCTTTTAATACTCCATGGTACAGAAGAGAGAATGTGGCAGCAGCAGGCCTACCTTCTTATTTTCTCTCTATTCACCAGACTTCAATAGGTTTCATTTCTGCTACTCAAACCAAGATTAGGGATTTCTTTTTCAGGAAGTGCATAAGCCACAACCGCAACTATAGTAATGCAACTAGCTTGGTAGTAGGTTTCTCACAACAGATTGATACAAGGTTCTTCTCTTTTCTTTCAGTTTTTATTCTGAAAAGATGTAGAATTTTGTCAGTGAATTTTTCTGCAGCTAGTGAGATGATCATTTGATTTTTTTCCTTCTCTTTCTGTGATGTATCACATTGATAGTTTTTCATGTGCTGAAATTTCCTTGCATCCGTGGAATAACGCTGACATGGTATAAAATCTTTTTGATGATTTGTGTCATTTTATGTGCCAGGATCTTATCTTCTTGAGGAATTTTGGTCTGAATTAAAGAGATTGGCATATAGTTCTCTTGTTTAGTTGGTTCCTTCTATAGTTTTGGAATGAGGGTAATGCTAGTTCCAGGAATGGCCCTAGAAATACTTCTTCCCTTTCAATTTTATTAGAGTTTGAGAAGTTCTGGTATTAGATATTCCCTGCAGTTCTTTCTGAGTTCAACAGTGAATCCTTTAGATTTAGGGGTTTTCTAGTTAATAGTTATTTTTTTTCTTTATTTCTGCTTCTATTTCATTTCCTGAGATATTCTTTGCACTATTAAGTGTCTTCATGTTTTCTTGTTTTGATTTTAGTAGTACTCACAATATAGGAATCTATTAATTTCTTCTCTATTCCCAAATATCTTGACATGCAGATGTGTGAAGTGGTTGTCACAGTCATGTTGCTCTTAGTGTCCATGAAATATCACACTTTTCATTACCAACTGCCTTCAATTGGTCAATATTATCAAAAAAGGCAAGAAAAGACACAAATCAGTGAGCCTGATCATCATTACAAAAAATAGACAAAAATCAATACAATTATAAATGGAAAAATGACATCATAATACAAAATACTGAAATCCAGATTATTTCACATATATATGCACCATTATATGGAGAATTCATAGGAAATGGAGAGACTCCTAGATAGACATGAATTACTGAAACTGAGTCAACAAGTCTTAAAATCCTAACTTATCCAATAATTGATAATAACACTTAAGTAGCAATCAAATCCTACCACATGAGATAAGCCCAGCCTCTGACTCAATAACTATCAAATTCCACAAAAACGTTATGGCAGATCTAATTTGAACTTTCCTCAAACACAATGATGAAATTGTAATGAAAAGTGTATTCCCAAACTTATTCTGGAAAGCTATCTTTATCCTGAATGAGATAGTAGATATGGATGCAAACAAACAACAACAGCAAATAACTACAAGCCAATCTCTAATGAACATAGATAAAAAAATCCTCAAACACTGGTGAATCAAATCATGAAAACGATTTTACACCATGACCAAGTATGTTTCATCCCAGTGTAGCTTTATTTATATTCACAATCTAGACTTCAAACGAAAATTAATAAGAAGAGATAAACAGGGCTGCAATATCATGATTGTGGGAAAAAATCATCAGATAGTTATAATAATTTTAAATATATATGCACGAAGCATTTGCTGTGTCAGATTTTATGAAAAAAAAAACTCTAAATGAATGGTTAGATGGATCATGATATAATCACAGTGGGTAGTTTATCTTACTGATAAACTAACTCTAGTATAGATCAAATGGAATTAATAGATATTTATTGTGTTAATACTGCAAAAATTTACATATTGTTTTCAGCAGCATATGGAGCTTTCTCTGAAATAGACATATTTTAAGCTATGAAGCACATTTAACTAAATACATAAACAAATTTCAGCCTGTCTCATATGATCTCATCCTATCTTATCACAATGAAATATAAACAGAAAACAATAAGAAAAGAAACTGTAGATAGTGAACAAAAACAGGAGTTGAATAATACATTGCTGAATGACCAATGGTCATTGAGCATACCAAGGAATAAATTAAATTCCTAGATTCAAATGGTAATGACAACTCAACCTATCAAGGTCTCTGAAATACAAAAAAAGATGTCATATGAAGGAAATTTATAATTATGAGTGCCTACATCACAAAAACAGTAATGTTGAATAAATACATGAATGGTGCATCTCAATATCCTAATGAAAAAGAACAATCTAAACTCAAGCATTGTAAAAGAAATGAAATGGTAAAGATCAGAACAGATTTTAAGTGAAATAGAGGCAAATAATAATTCAAATTATCAATGGATCACAGAGCTGGCTCTTTGAAACATAAAACTTATTAGTAAAGCCTTAGCCAAACTTTAAAAATAAAGAATGAAAAGTACCAAACTAGTAAATTTAGAACTCAGAAAGGTAAAATCACAACAGATATCACTGAAGTCCAAAGAATTACTAGAAATTACTTTATTTTTATTATTTTAAAGACATAAAACAAAACATAACAAAATAGAACAAAGTAGATCTGAAGAAAATGATGTAAGTGACACAGATTTCTATGCAAGATAATATGATATCTACCATGGTTATGGCAATGTCTTCTGTTTTCTTGCAAATACTTTCCCATACCTTCACAAACAATGAATTCATATAAAACAAAATGGTATTAAACTGATAATGCCAAAATGAAAACATTATAGGCCTTCAAAACCAGGTAATAGGAAAATCAACAGTGGTTTCTGTAATGTCTTTTGTACTCCTTCAAATTAGCTGTCCATACCTTTACACATATCTAAATTAAACAGCACAACACAGGCTAAAACCACTCTGAACAAAGACTAATATTACTGGATTTCACAGCAATATGATATGATATCTGCAAAGAATAAAATAATGCTCTTTTTTCTTCAAAGTAGCTGTTCATTTCCTCACACATAATATAATCAATTCATGTATCATGTTTAGAGAAAGTCCTACACATGTATAAACCTCTACAAGTATAGCTATATTTTCTGAATTGGAGGAGAAATAAACCAAAACAAACAAATTGCTAGAAAAACATGAAACAAAAAAGACAAATATATAAAAACAGCAAAGTGCCCAAAACAATGATGATATAGGCCTTCAAAACAAGGGGGTAGGAGCATAACTAGGGTTGTTATTTTACATAATGTTCCTCAAGAGTTCTTCAGATCCGCAGACACTAACGTGAAAATTTTTGCAATTCTATGGATGTTAGCTGTTTTGTTCCAAGAACTTATGTAGTACAATCATCTTAGTTATTCTAAGCATGATTATACAGTTTAAATATTTTTTCTTTTCCCTTCCTTTTCCTTTTTCCTCCTTTTTGCAGAGATATTCTTTTTTTCCTCTTGAGCAGATTCATATCCTTTCACTGTATATATTGAGGCTTTTTATCATATGTACTTTTACCATATCTTGCATTAAGGAGACAATATGGTTTTTATTCACATGAGTTCGATTTATTTCACTTATGAATATAATCTCAAGTTGTGTCCATTTATTTATAAATATCTCAAAAAGATCATTCTTCATAGCTGAACAATACTCTATTGCATAAAAATACCACAACTTTTTTTTTATTCATGTCTTAGTTGATGGGCATTTAGGTCATTTCCAAGATTGACTATTGCAAATTGTCCTGCTATAAACATGGGTGCACATATATCACTGTGGTATGATGTTTTCAGTTCTTCTGGGAGTATGCCCAAAAGGGGACTAGCTGGGTCAAATGGTTCTTCCAATCCCAGCATTTGGAGGAACCTCTAGACTAACCTCCACAGTGGTTGTACCAATCTACACTCCCAACAACATTGCAGAAGAATTCCTTTTACCCTGCAACCTCTCCAGCATTTGTTGTTGGTTGTATTCTTTATCATGGCCATTCTTCCTGGAATGAGATGAAATCTCAGTGTTTTTTTAATTTGCATTTCTCTAATGTCCAACGATGTTGAACATATTTTCATGTATTTATTTGCCTTTTGTATGTTTTTATTTGGGAGCTGTGTATTCATTTCACATGCCCATTTTTGGATTGGGTCTTTGAATTTCAGCATCCTCATTTTTTTAATTCTTTACATGTTCTGGACAAAGTCCTTTGCCTGAGGGACAGTAGATTAAGAGATTTTTCCCAATTTGTGTGTTTTTTTCAATATGCTGTAGATTTCTTTTAACATTCAAAAATTCTTTAGTAAGATGTACTCTCAATTGTTGATTGTGGCATGTATTTCCCATGTAGTTTGATTTTTTTTTCAGGAATTCTGTAACTATATCTATGTCTTCAAGATTTCTATCTAATTTTTCTTCTGTTTTAATTTTAAAATGTTTAGTTAAATAAGATTTTAGTTTAGAATATGGTGATAGACATGGGTCTAGTTTTAGCTTTCAACACACAGAGACCCAATTTTTCCAGCATCAAATATTAAAGAGAACATCTTTCTTCCAGTGAATGTGTTTGGTCCTTTTATCAAGATAAGTTGTCTGAAGGTGTTTCTGGTTGTAATTGTATCTTCTAATGTATTTATTTATCTTCAGGACTGTTTGTATTGCAGCATCATATTAATTCTAATGCAGTAGATTTGTAGTAAAATTTCAAGTCAGGAACTATGATGTCTCCTGCCCTGCCTATGTTACTTAGCATTTCCTTTGATATTCCAGGTCTCTGGTACCAGATGAATTTTAGGAGTGATTTCTCTAGATCTGTGAGGTATGCTAGTGGTATTTTGATTGGAGTTGCATTAAATCTATATAACAGATTTGGGAGAATAACCATTTTCATATGTTTGTTCTTCCAATCCATGAACAAGGGATATCTTGCCATTTCCTGAGGTTCTATTCAATTTCTTTACTCAGGGTATATACTTTTACCTGGATAGATCTTTTTCTTATTTTGCTACATTGACTCCTAAGGATTTCATTTTTGTGGCTGCTACTTTGAAGGGCGTGCATTCTCTTATTTCACTCTCAGATATTTTGCTGTTTATGTATAGGAATGCTATTAATTTTTGAGTGTTGACTTTTTATCCAGCTACCTTACTGAATGTATTTATTGTACCTAAGTGTCTTTCATTGGAATTTTGGTGGTTTTCTATGTAGAATATCATGTCATCTGCAAATAATGATAATTTAATTTCTTTTTTGTCTTTATTCTTTTTATTTCTCTCTCTTGTCCAATTGCTCTGGCTAGAATTTCCAGCACTCTATTGTATAGGAATGTTGATAATGGACATTCTTGTCTTCTTCCTGATTTTAGGGTAAAGGCTTTCAGTTTTGGGCCATTTAATATGATACTGGCTGTTGATTTTGTCAGAGATAGCTTTTATCATTTTGAGGTAAAGACCTTCAACTCCAAATTTCTGTAAGGTTCTTATCATAAATAAGTGTTGGACCTTATCAAAAGGTTTTTCTGCATCAATAGAAATGATCATGTGATGCTTATTTTTGCTCTGTTGATATGGTGGATTACATTTATTGATTTGGATATGTTGAAACATCCCTGAATTCCTGGGATGAATCCGACTTGGTTGTGGTGTATAATCTTGATGATTTGAGACATTCTGTTTGCCACTATTTTATTGAGAAATTTTGCATTTATGTTCATTAGGGAGATTGGCCTTTAGTTCTCTGATTTGTTTGTGTCTTTCTCAGCTTTGTGTATTATAGTAATATTTGCTTCCAGGAATGAGTTAGAGAGCATTGCTACCCTTTCATTTTCATTGAAGATTTTGAGGTGTATTGGCATTAAGTCTTCTTTGTATTTCTTGCAGAATTCCACAGTGAATCCATCTGGACCTGGGCTTTTCTTTGTTGATAAGAATTTAATTACATTTTCAATTTAATTAATTTACATTGGATTATTCAACAGTTTTATATCTTCTTGACCCAGCTTTGGTAATTCATATGTTTGCAGGTATCTGTCCATTTCTTCTGAGTTATCAAACCTAGAAGAGTAGAAATTTTCAAAATAGGTATTGATGATCTTCTACATTTCCACAAGATCTATATTGATTTCACACTTTTCATTCCTTATTTCATGATTTTTAGTCTTTTCTTTTTAAAAAAGATTTTCTCTGGACATATTAATTTCATTTATTCTTTAAAATAAGCAACTCTTTGATTCATTAATTCTTTGTATTGTTTTCTTACTCTCTATTGCATTGATTTCTACACTGACTTTTGTAATTTCCAACCTGCTATTGGCTTTGGGCTTGAGTTTTTCTGCTTTTTTGAGATTTTTGAGGTGTAGCATCAGATGGTTTATTTGTTTTTGTTCTGCTTTCTTGATGTGGGAATTCACTGCAATAAATCTTCCTCTGAGTACTGCTTTCATTGCATCACAGAGTTTCCAGTAGGTTGTATTTGTAGTTTCAGTTGCTTATAGATATTGTTTAACTTCTTCGCTAATTTCTACTGTGACACACTGATTGCTCAAGAGTGTATTATTCAATTTCCGAATATTTGTATGGTTTTGCAGTTTCTTTTGTCATTAATATCTAATTTCATAGCACTATGACCCAATAACATGCATGGGATAATTTCAATTATTTTGAATGTACGTAAGCATATTCTGTTGGATAATATATGGTCTAATTTAGAAAATATCCATGTACTGCTGAGAAGAATGTATATTCTACTGTTTTTTGGTGGAACATTCTGTATAAGTCCACCAAGTTCATTTGTTCTCAAGTGTGGTTCAGTTCTGTTATTTCTTTGCTGATTTTTGTGTCTAGTTGATCTGTCTCTTTGTGTTAATGACATGTTTAAGTCTTCTGTTATAATTGTTATTGCTTATTACATTTTTCATTTCTGTTAAGATTTGTTTTGTATAGCTGAGTGCTCCTGAATTTGATGCATAGATATTTAAGACTGTAATGTCTTCCTCTTGAAGTTTTCTCAAAACTTGTATGTAGTGATAACTGATACATAATGTTTACTTGTGACATGTAATCTTTCTGCTGTTGATTCTTTATCTTTCCAGTCTGTTTAATTGTTTGCCTTACTTAGTGGTTTTTTCCTATGTGTATCTAGAATGTCTTTGAGTATTCTTTGCAGGGTTGGTTTGGTGATCATACCATTATTCAGCTGTTCTTTTTTCTTTGAAGTATCTTATTTCTTCATCCATTTTGAAGGATAATTTTGCAGAGTACATCAATCTGGCTTTTAAGTCATTTTGCTTTAGGATCTGAAGTACTTCACTCCATACTCTTTGTGATTTCACTGTTGTGTTGAGAAGTCTGCTGTAATTCTTTATAGGTGATCTGTCTTTTCTCTCTAACAGCTTTTAATAGTCTTTTTTTATGTTGAATTTCTGGGATGGTGTTTAATATATGTCTCAATATTGTTTTATTTTGTTATGTCTATTTGGATTTCTATATGCTTCACTGAGCTGTGTGTCCTTTCTGTTATCACTTTTGGGAAATTTTCAGCTATTGCTTCTGTAAATAGCCTCTTGATATCATTTGTCTTGTCCCCTTTTTTCATTTATACCTAATAGTTTTATGTTGTTCTTCTTTGCATCCACTCGTAGCTGTTTAAATGTTATTTTCTGCTCCCTGACAATATGTGACTTAATTTGATTCAGGTAGCCAATCATGTAGTAACAGGACATCTGCCTTGTATTCCTGCTAAACTTAACTCAATTCTTACTTATCACTGGTGATTTAGACACTAAAATCCCCCAGCACACTGGCATTGAGATCAGTAAAGTTGCCTGCTAGATTGCACAGTGCAAAGAGCCTTCTACATGATTTGACTTTGGATTTTCTGCAACAATACAAGTCAGGAGGGAAAGACTCAACATTTCCTTTCCATGTCCATCAACTGCATCAAGCAGCCATGCAAAGCCAGAACACACTACAGCTTAGGCAGTGATAAGTCTGACATGATAAGTGCCAGGCTGGGCAGCTCACATACACAGTAATCCCAGATCTTGGACACCAGTGTCAGTCTCCTTGGCTCAACATCCTATATGTCCTCCTTCAACACATACATGCAAATTAGGCTAGGGGCTAGCAGAATAAATTCCTGTCAGCTGCTAGGCTATGGGGGAGGTCTTCATCCTGCAGGCAACATACAAACTTCATGGACCCTTCTGTGCCTAATGGTTACTCCCATGATTGAGGGTACTTCGGTCTCTAGATATTTAAGGTGTGTGGGAATGGAACGTTCTTGCCCTCGGTTGTGCTGTCTGATCTGACACTTTGACATCAGGACCAAGTCTGCTGAAGCTAAGGAGACCATGTCCCTCACCTGCACTGTCACCAGATGCCCTATCTCCAGTTTCTACTGAAGTTGGATCTGCCAGTCTCCTGGGAAATCTTTACAGTGGATGGTGTAATTGTTAGGAGGCACAAACTACCACCTGGCTTTCCAAGGCTGACCCTCCTTCATGGCTGACATAAATAAGAACCACTTTTCCCTGCAACCGAACTCTATGTCCTCCAAGGACATGATCATGTTTTACTGTGCAAGAGGCAGCGAGAGGATCTCAGTGTAAATCCAGTCTTAAATCTCCAGTGCTTTTATCTACCAGGTTGTTCTTGTGACCACCAAACTCAAAAACCAGATTCATGTACAAATGCAGTTTTGTTAAGGATGTCTTTATAGAATCTGTCATGACACTCACTATCCAAGCAATTTCCTGCTCTGTCCCTCTACATGGCTCCAAGCCTGTGATGTAGGCATTGACAGGAATCATTGCTCATATTTTGCTACTCTTGTTTTCTATGGAAGTCTCTTTCATTGTGCTGAAAAACAAACTTCTCCTCAGCAACCTAGCAGCTTCACTCTACACTGATCCATAAAATTGCTTTCTTCAATATGAAAATTGGTCATCATCTAAAATGAATGTACTCATTTTTTGGATGACAAAGGCTTGTCTCATTCAGGAATAAATGCTTCATTTTAGTAAATTAATCCTATTTCTACATTCTGAGAACTCCATTCCTCTCTTTTCCTCAGTATCTTCAGAAGACCTGGTCCCCAGGTTCAGCCCCAGTATTACACATAGACCTCATGAAGGAAGGGAGGGGGCAACCTGATTGGACTCAGGGCAGTGGTCAAAGTTTTCATTGTTCTCATCCGGTGACAGTGCATTGAGCAGGATGTTGGCCTGTACTTCCCATTTAGACTTTTGAAATTAGTGATTCATATATAAACATGTCTCTCTGTCTCTCTGTCCCTCTCTCTCTCTTTCTGTTTGTCTCTCTCATAATAAATACTTCAGTATCATAGTATTTACTATTTCTTAAACAGATTCTCATAAATTTTTCTTTACATATTTTCTTTACTTTATCTCAGGTTGCCTCAACTAATTCTGTATTTATCAGTCATATATATCTAAGTTTGCCAAAAATATTCAAACATAACTTTATAGCTAGTAACAAGCATAAGATGATGGTCTTCTTTCTACCAGGTTCATAATGAATAGAGCAAAACTTGCCACACCTACCTCGATCACTTGCGTTGCTCCTGAAGGCAGAGCTGAGTTGAGATTCTTGCATACAGACCACTGTCCCTCATATGTGACCACCATGGACCTCATTGTCACACTCATCTTGGGAAGTCAGATGCAACTCCACCTCCTCTCCCTGCCCTGCAATTGAGCTGGACCAGCATTGTCCCTTATGTTTCAGTGGTTAAGGACAGAAATATGCTGTTGCTGAGTAGATGTAACAGATGCATCCAAAACAAGGACATCTTCCAGAACAGGTCATGACATGAGATTTAGCCAGATCTTCTTAATTCCAGCTAACAGCAGACTCTGAAATATCTAAGACTTTTCATAAATTTCCTTCAGTTTCTTTCTCTGTTATTGTGGGTTCAGTCATGGATGTGCAAATATAATATTCAATTATTGTTCTGACAACCCTGATTCAAATAAAAGTTCAAATTTTTCTACTGAATATGTACCTAGCATTTGCTCAAACCTTTAAATAAATTTAAAATTACTATCCACATTTTAAAATCTGGATAAAATAAGCATCATGCTCTTTTCATTAATGAATGAAAGTAATAAAAATGTAGACTGAATGATCACCCATTGAACAGGAGATACAGGATATCCAGAACCCCAGCAGAGCCCTGCCACCTGGAACAGCAGGTGTCTCAGACCCACAGTGGGGGGATCACTCATGGGGAGGTACTAGATGACTGGAGGACAGCAGAAGACACAAGGATGCCACATCAAGCTCCTAGGAACCACACAGGTCACATGTTACATTGAGAAGCTCTCAAAATCTCAAGTGGAATATTAATAAATGTCACACAGGGCCCTGATGGGGAAGAGAGCACTTATCATTGAGTAATGGATACAGAGCTTTGTCCCCAAAGAAGGTGCTCATGAAAGATATTCCCAGAAATGGATCCTAATGGAGATAAACTCCATTAGTACAGAACAACTGAGTGGTATGGAACAACCACTCAGGTTTCAAATATCATCTTGAGGTTTTAAAACAGTTTATAGGTTAAATAAATGAAAGCAAATGGGCTGTACCACAGAAAGGAACAGTTGTCATTTGATAATGATCCAAATTTCTAGACATTTCTTGTAGGCATCACATGATAGGAAATCCTAGTGAACACAGAATCCTACAGTGTCAGGCATAGAGTGTGATGAGAGAGGATTAAAGCTGAGGGAGCTTCAGGACCCAGGTTCATCTGAGAGATCTCAGTGAAGCTCCAGAAAGCAGCAGAGACAAAGGAGTGGACAAAACAGCCTTGAGAAGCCTCTGTCTCCTCCACCTCCCACACCATGTTCAGAGACCCCAAGGCCTCAAGCCCATTTCTCCATCTCCCTTTGGTGATCACTGCAATACTTTCACAACTGGGCATTTGGGACATCGAGGTGCTCTATGAGGTGAATCTAGAGTTACAGACCCAGAAGGACACACCTGACAGACATATTCCTTCAACCAACTGGTCACAAACCTGACAGACTCAAGAATGTTTGTGTCCATGTATATCTAGGTTTCTGAAATCATGTATAGAAAAGACCAGTATCTGCAACCCACCAGAGCAGCACTGTGTAATTCTTAGAGAGAATGCATCTTACAGAATGTGTATCTCTCTCATGGAGATGCACCCTCTAACCAGGGAACTGCTGCCTCCAATTGGTGACCCTGAAACCACACCAACAGGGTCATTGGGCAAAGCTGCTGATTCTGAGTCACCTCCTGCATTGTGTAGGAGACACTCAAGGGCATGCATAAGATCAAGACAGTTTCCTGCCTGTAGTGGCAATAACAGAGGAGAACTTAACATGGGACCTGCCCTGCACCTCAGTCAACAACAGTTTCCAGAAAAGGACCATGTTTCTCCAGTACCTGGACCATTGAATGATCTAATATCAGAGGCATGTAAAGATGGAAATCTTTTACTTATCTGTCACCTCTAGGGGCCTTAGAGGGATAATTTGCAGGACCCCTTCATCCACAAATGTCTTGGTTTTCCCTTTGGCAACACCAAGAGTTGTCTGGGCCAGAAAAGTTAATTTCTTCACAGAGGATAACTTTCCAGAAGCACAATGCAGACTGTAGGCAATCCAGGTTGTAATTTAAAGGCCTTTACAATGTTACATCCTTATTTTGAATTCCCACATTGAAGGGACTGCAGTACCATGAAGGAAGGTCCTGAGAAAACCTGATTTGAAAAAGAAGGGCTCAGAGACCAAGAAGCTCTAGGGCCCTGTCAAAGTACCTTATAGTTCTGTCAGCCTTGTGTCTCACACATTGGGAGACACCTGTGCATGGAAAATGAACAAAGAAAAAAAGTCAGGAATTCCAGGCTTAAGCCACCTGCAGTGGCCACTTCCTTCTCAAGGAGACACTTCCAGAGAACTAAGGGCCTTCTCTGGATCGTAACACCCCTATCCTGGTGACTTTCTGGAGAATATGAGGGATAGGTGACAGAGAGATGATAGATCAGATGGGAGCTGGACATAGTGTCATCTGAGCTGGATTTAAGACACTTCAATTACCACATCTCTAGGTGCTCAACTTGGATAGAAGGCAGTAGTACAGAGTATCTTTCATAGGCACTATTTTTTCAAGCTTTTTACATAACATCAGTTATCTGAATGTGTTATCTCTTACATTTTACTCATGAGTAATTTCTAGGTTTGGTATAATTTGTGCACACAGGTGCTGGGAGTTGTGTCTACTATGGTTTATTTCAATATTACAATACATTCAACTCCAGAGATCAGTCCAAGAGGAGGTTTTGTGGCTGCTGCCCTCTGTGACCCTGAGGACCCTGCTCTGCATCTCTGTGTGAGAGACAGAGGAAGTGAGATCAGTGTGAACCAAAACAAACAACCACATGGAGACAGCAAATTGAGCTTTAGGGCACTGAGGGGCTGAGCTGCATTGTGATAAAAGTCATGAGCTGTGCAGAGAAAGAATGGGGAGGGGACTCCTGGTGGGATGGTAGAGTATCTGTGTGTTCACACACACACAGACAGCAACACATACACAGACACACACACACAGAGACAGGAATAAGGACACACAGAAACACACACATAGTGCCCTTGGACCTTTGATGTAGCTGCTTCATGTCTTATTCTACACCTTTATCAATATGAGGTAAGCTCCTGTGCTCTGTCTCACATTGCCACAATGATCTGTTCTTCAGAAAGTATGAGGTAAAATACACCTTCACTAAAATTCCATTACCAATATCTGCATATTTCACATAATTTATCACTGTGACAGAAAGTTCAGTAACACAAAAGTGGAGTGCCAAAAATTCTGTTACCATCTCCTCTTGTAAGTACAAAAACACTCAGGAATCCAAAATTAATTAATAACAGAATGCATATAACATTAAGACCAATAAAGTGCCTGTGCACTGTGGAGGGTGTCACAGACACAGCGTGCCAATTAATCTGCAGTAATTTCATAGGGAACCTGCTAGTGCCTGCTTTCCAATATTTTATAAGGAGTGAATTAGGAGCTCAGATGTGTCAGAATCTTGAAGCTTAGGAGCAGCAATTTATGCACTTGAGGTCAGATACTCCCATCTCATTAAATCTGGTTAGATACATGATTAGTAATTAAAAACTACATCATCACACTTACAAGAAAATCTCTTATTCAAGAGGAACTGTTTTTAGGTAGAGAGCAAGACTGATATCAATAACTAACCCATAATCATTACAGAGAAAATTATTAGACCTTTTAATTTGCTAGAAACTGAGCTCAGGGACACATAATGACAAGGAATGAAGCTGTGGACACAACCAAAAATTTATCAGTGATATTTTTATTCTTTTCAAAGAAAATAAAAAGTAAAAGAAAAGTATTTTTGGCTGCTCAAAAAGTGGAATCCATAAAAAAGAGAAATGATTTCTACTTGACTTAGTCACACGTGGGGGTGCACACCCTACCACTCCCCTAGTGTGAATGTAACAGTGATAAAAATAAGGGCTTAGAGATAGCAAGATTGAAACAGAAAATGTAACTAGGGAACCAGGCCCACCCCAAGAGAGGAGTTAGACCCACACTGAAAGGGGAGTTATGCCTGTGTGGCCAGGTGAGTTCCAGCTGGCCAGTGCAGAACCAGTGACAGTTTGGGCCATCACTCCCAGTGGTTGGGTGCCAGATAACCCCCTAGGACACTGGACTCACCCAGTGAGGTTTCATGGGATTGAGTGCACCATGCCCAGCGACCTTTGTTCAACCAGGGGACCAGGCCTGCACCAAGAGAAGAGTTAGGCCCTCACTAAGAGGGGAGCTAGGCCTGTGCCACAAGGAGAGCCAAGGTAGCATGAGTCAGGGAGCCGGGGTGCAGTAGGTAATTACCAACACAGCCAGTGAAAGTTTTGGAACATCACTTGAAACAAAGAAATATAGGAAAATGACAAAACAAAAGACCAAAATGCAATCTCAAGCATCCAACCCATCCCAGGAAAGGCTGGGTGCTACATACATAGAAAAAAACACTAGTCACACATGTCAAATACCTGAAATGATATCAACTGAAATAAAGAAGCAAGTAGAGGAAACTATAAAGGAACTCAAATCAGAAATAATCTCCCAGTTAAAAGAAAAAAATGATAAAAGTAGTGAAAGAAATAGTGAACACATCTAAAGAAGACACAGCTAAAAATTAGAGGAACAAACCAAAAAGATTGAATCCCTGAATGAACAGTATAAGAAGCAAACAGAATACATAAAGCAAATTCAAAGAGATATACAGGTAATCAAAAATTCTATTGAATGTTTCCAAAACCTCACAACAAAAGTGAAGGTAATATTTCTGACCTCAAAGATAAGAATGCAGCTAGTGAACAGGAAAGGAAAGATCTTTTAAAAATAACAAGGAATCAGGAAATAACAATCCAACAGTTTCAAGATGATACAAAGAAAAACAACATAAAATTAAAAGGGATAAGTGAAAAAAAGGGGACAGCACAAATCATATCAAGAGGCTATTTACAGAAGTAATAGCTGAAAATTTCCCAACATGAGAATGGAAACTGACATACAGATTAGTGAAGCATGTACAAATCCAAACAGCCATAACCTAAATAAAACTACACCCAGAAACATAATAATCACAATCCCAGAAATCCAACATAAGAACAGAATATTAAAAGTTATTAGAGAGAAGAGACAGGTCACATATAAAGGAAAGCCTATCAGAATCATGGCAGACTTCTCAACACAAAAAATGTAGTCAAGAAGAGCATGGAGTAAAGTATTTCAGACCCTAAAGAAAATGGCTTTCAACCCAGATTGATGTACCGTGCAAAACTGTCCTTCAAAATGGATGGAGAAATAAGATACTTCAAAGTAAAAAGAACAGCTGAAGAACATCATGATCACCAAACCAACCCTGCAAAGAATACTCAGACATTCTACATACCCATAAGAAAAAACCACTAAGCAAGACAGACAATTAAACAGATTAGAAAGGTGAAGATAAAACAGCAGAAAGATAACATGTCAACACTAAAATGATATATAACAGTTATAACCATTAACATAAATGACCTCAATTCACCAATTAAAAGAAACAGACTGGCAGAATGGATCAAGAAACAACATCCAACCATATGCTATCTACAAGAAACCCATCTACCCCAAAAGGAAATTCATAGACTGAAAGTCCAAAAATGGAAAACAATACTTCATCAACGGGAACTCAGAAAAGTGGGGGTAGCTATTCTGTTTGCAGACAATGTGAACTTCAAACCAAGAATTATCTGAAGAGATAAAGAAGGTCACTACATACTCATTTGGGGATAGCTTCCAGAGGAAGGCATAACAAACTTAAATATATATGCACCAAATTCCACAGCACCCATCTACACAAAGCAAGTATCATCAGAAAAGAAAAATCAAATAAGCAATAACACAATTATAACAGGAGACCTTAACACACAATTGACACAAAGGGACAGATCAAGTAGACAAAAAATCAGCAAAGAAATAACAACTGAATCACATATGTGAACAAATGGACTTGATAAATGTTTACAGAGTGTTCTATCCAACAATATACATTCTTCTCAGCACTACATGGGACATTCTCTAAAATAGACCATATACTAGCCCACAGAACATATTTAAGTAACTGCAAAAGAATTGAAATTGTCCCCTGCATGTTATCAGATCATAGTGAAATGAAAATTGTAATTAATGATAAAAGTAACTGTAAAAACCCCATGAACATAGAGAAATTCAATAACAAACTCTTGAGCAATCAATGAGTCACAGGGGAAATTTATGAATGAATTAAACATTATCCACAAGCAAACAAAAATACAAATACAACTTACCAGAATCTGTGGGATACAATAAAAGCAGTACTCAGAAAAAATTTATTGCACTGATTTCCCACATTTGGGAAACAGAATGTACACTAATAAAAAACCTGATACTACACCTTTAGAAGAAGAAGAGCAAGCCAAGCTGAATGCCAAATGAAGGAAGGAATGTATAAAGATTAGAGCAGAAATTAATTCAATAGAGACTAAGAAAACAATACAAAGAATCAATGAATCAAAAATTTGGTTCTTTGAAAGAATAAAGACAATTGATAAGCCCCTATCCAACCTAATTTTAAAAAGGAAAGAAAAGACTCAAATTCATGCAATACAGAATGAAAAAGGAGAAGTCACTACAGATTCTGTTGAAATACAGAAGATCATCAACATCTATTTTGAAAACCTCTATTCTCATAGCTTCAATAACACAGAGAAATAGACAGATTCCTAGAAACATATGCACCACCAAAGCTGGATCAAGAACATGTAAAACTGCTGAATTACCCAATTTCTATTAATGAAATTGAAAATCTAATAAAGTCCTTAACAACAAAGAAGATCTCAGGCCCAGATGGATTCACTGCACATTTATACAAGAAATACAAAGAAGACATAATGCTGACACTTCTCAAACCCTTTGATGAAATTCAAAAGGAGGAAATTCTCCCTAAGTCATTCCTGGTAGCAAATATTACTCTAGTACCAAAACCTGAGAAAGACACAACTAAAAAGAACTACAGACCAATCTCCCTAATGAACGTAGATGCAATTCTCAATAAGTTATTGGGAAACAGTATTCAGCAAATTATCAAGAAGATTATACACCATAACCAATTGGGATTAATCCCAGGCATGCAGAGATGTTTCAAAATAAGTAAATCAATAAATGCAATCTAACATATCAATACAGCAAAAAGTAAGAATCACATGATAATTTCTATAGATTCAGAAAAACTTTTGATAAAATCCAACACCCATTAATGATAAGAACCTTACAGAGAATTGGAATAGATGGTCTTTACCTCAATATGATAAAGGCCATCTATGACAAACCAATAGTCAGCTTCTGATTAAATTGCCAAAAAGTGAAGGCCTTGAAATCAGGCACAAGACAAGGATGTCCCTTATCACTGCTCCAATTCAACATAGTACTGGAAATACTAGAAAGAGCAATTAGCCAACAGAAATAAAAGGAGTAAAGATAGGAAATGAGGAAGATAAACTATCATTCTTTACAGACAACAGTACTCTACATAGAAGATCCTCAAATCTCCATTGAAAGACTTCTAGATATAATAAATAAATTCAGCAACATAGCCAGATACAAAATCAATACTCAAAAATCAATAGAATTCTTATACACTAACAAAATTTCACTGAGAGAAATAAGAGAACCCACAACCTTTACACTAGCATCCCCCACCAAAAAAAATGAAATACATAGGAATTAATCTAATGAAAGAAGTAAAAGAACTGTACAGGGAAAATTATAATACCCACAGAAGGGAAATTGAACAGGACTTCAGAAAATGGAAAAACATCACTTGTTTAGGGATAAGAAGAATAAATATTGTGAAAATGGCCATTCTTCTGAAATTTATGTACAGATACAACACAATCCTAATGAAAATACCACCAACATACTTCACAAATCTAGAGAAATCACTCATAAAATTCATCTGGAATCAGAAGAGACCTAGAGTAGCAAAGGCAATTCTATGCAGCAAAGGCAAGGCAGAAGGCATTAAAATCCCTAACTTGAAGTTGCACTACAAAGCTACTGTAATAAAATCAACATGATACTGCAACAAAAACAGATCTGAAGTTCAATGGAATAGACTACAAGATACAATCAAAACTGCAAACACACTCAACCACTTTATCTTTGATAAATGGGCCAATCATGTTCACTGGAAGAACGATAGTCTCTTTAATAAATGGTGCTGGAAAAACTGGCTATCCATATGCTGAAAAATAAAACTAGACCCATGCCTGTCACCATGTACTAAACTAAAATCTAAATAGATCAAAGACCTAAATATTAAAAAAGAAACCCTAAATCTTTTGGAAGACCAAATAGGTAAAAATCTTGAAGACATATGGGTAGGTAGAGAATTCGTGCACAAGAATCAAACTGCACGGGAAATACTTCCCAGAATAAATAACTGGGATCACATTTTATTGAAGAGTTTCTGCATGTTGAAAGAAATCTCCCAAAAGGCGAAAAGAAAACCTACAAATTGGGAAAAAGTGTTACTGAACAGAACTTCCAATAAAGGAATCTGCCTATAAAGAATTTAAAAAAATCAGATCTTGAAATTCAAACATCCAATTCAAAAATGGTATCCAAGATGAACATACAGTACTCAGATGAAGAAATATGAATGGCAAATAAATATATGAAAAAAGGTTCATCCTCATTTGTCATTAGAGAAATGCAAATTAAAACCACACTGAGTTTCCATCTCACTCTGGAAAGAATGGCCAGGATCAAGTAAAATACCAACAAATATGGTGGATAGGCTGTGGGAAAAACAACCCTTCTGCACTGTTTGTGGGAGTGTAGACTGGTGCAACCACTGTGGAGGTCAGTCTGGAGATTCCTCAAAAAGTTGGGATTGGGAGTCCCATTTGACACAGCCTTTCCACTCCTAGGCATATTACAAGAAAAACTGAAAACATCATACCACAGTGATATATGTGCACACAAGGTTTATAGGAGCACAGTTTGTAATAACCAGACCTTGGAAACAACCTAAGTGCCCATCAACTGAGGAATGGATAAAAATACTGTGGTACATTTATACAATGGAGTACTACTCAGCTATAAAGAATGATCTCATTGAGATATTTATAAATAAATGAATGCAACTTGAGACCCTACTCATAAGGGAAATAAATTAAACTCACATATATAAATACTGTATAGTCTCCCTAGTGAAAAAAATGGCAAAATTATATAAGATTCTATGGTTATCATGGTTCTCCATTATATTGCTTTGAAGTTTTGTAATGTTTTCATTCATTGGTTGGAATGTTTTTATTCTGTTTTGTTTGACCTTATGTGTGATGGTATGAAAAGCTGCTTTGAAGAAAACAAGACATGGCAGCCACTGCTTATTTAATATCATCTTGCTTTGAACTCCTAACATACTTTTGTTCTTCTATTACCATTGTTTCTTTCATGCTGTATCTTATTGGATTTTAACATGTATGATAGTATAAAGAAATTTTTATGAAAATGAGATATTATAGTTGCCATTGTTCATCTTCTGTTATTTGGTACAGAATGCCTTGTAATACTTTATTCTCTTGAATGGTTTTATTCTATTTTGTTATGTTTGATATTATTTATGTGAAGCTATGATCCACTATTTGAAAGCAAGAGACATTATGGTAGGTACTGTTGATATACAATTGTCTTGTTGTGAATTATTGTGTTGCTTGCATTGTTTTGTTATGATCTGCTTTATTCTGTCTTCTTTTGTTTTATTCTCTGTAAAGTAAAATTTTAAAAAAAGAAACAAAAAATGAAAAAACTTCGTTGGGAAGAAGGGAAAGAAATGAGAGTCAGATAGCTAGCTACCTGTGTGAATGTAGTGGCCATATAATTGTTTGTTCCTGACTGTATTTATTAAAGAGACAAAAAAGCCCTTTCTTTGGATCTTGTGCCAAGCCCTGAGATCCCAATTCAGTTACCATTGCCTGCCTGCAAATTCCTATATCAGATTCATTAGATTTTCTTTCATGCTGTATGTATTTCAGATCTAAAATTTATGGGTTTGTTAAAAGCAACCTTAGATATGAAATCAAGTCAACAATTAGGTGACAGGCTAATGCACTATTATAAAGACCCTAGGTCTTTATGGAACATATACATGAATTCCAAAAATGTTTTCATTTACATTCTAAAGTGTTTTATTTTAATCCCACACTCAATACCAGGAATTGATCTAATGGATCAAGTGCAGGACCCTGTTTCAGGAATTGTTGTGAATCTCATGCTTGGCTAGGTTTATCTTCAAAATTTAGGTATGATTTATGAAGCTCTATACAGTATGAAATTTTTCTAAATCATTTGGATTGTTTGATTTTTCTTCATCTTTACTTTTTCCCAGAAACCTGTTACTGTTTATGTGTAGTTTCTTCATTCAAGATGTAATGGATTACTCTTGGATGCATATTAACTAGTTCAATGAAAATGAGCAGACTGAGAGAGACTCTGTGCAAATATGCAGCAATAAAGCTTATTACCACATTCCTGACAAGAGCTCCTACCCATTCCAGTTTGCCCTGGTCTGACCTGGCCAGGAGGACTTTGACCTGGGAACAATTAGGACCTAGGTTCAGGAGAGGGCACAGAGACCTTAACGAAATGCAGGACATCTCTGAAAAGCCAGAAATTAAGCCCTTAAATGGAAGTATTAATCCTGACAGGAGATAGATGGGCCCTGGAGCCAATCATTGATAAAGGTGGGTCTAGTTGTACACCCAATCAGATGGGCCAAGGGAGGAGGGCTCTTTCCATTCCTGCTGCAGAATCGCTCACTGTGATTTCAGTGCTGAGAACCTGGAGCTGAGTGCATGTCTAGTTTCTGTGACTTCTTACTGAGGACTGCAAAGGATCCTTGGACACCCTCAAGAATCAAATGGTAACTTGATGGTACTGGAGCTGGGAATGGGATGGAATTGTGTGAATTTTGGAAGGAAATGGGCAGAACCACTGTAAGCCAAGAACATCTTTATGGGCAGCCCCAGGTACAGCTCTGTTTGGGGCAAGAAGTGTTTGTGGGTAAACCTGAGTTGTTTCCTCAACATGACAAAAACTATCATTTGAACTCCTCATGTGAGGAGTCTATTTGAATGATGTTACTGCATAAACACAACTCATAATCTCACAACACTGAGTGTACAGTTCTGTAACCAAAATAAGAAATGAGAAGAGCACCTTGACTCTTGGAATGCTTCTCACATGAGTAATTAGATGGCCAGGTACATGTGGCTCTGTGGATTTAGAATAGACCTCCAGCTATCTCTCTATCTTTCTTTCTTCTTTTCTTTTTATTGTTTGAATTTAGAGTGTAGCTGTGTAGTCTGGCCTGGCTTTGAACTCTGGGCCATCCTCCTCCACCAGCCACCAGTGTGAGGAGATTTGAGTCCTGAGTCACAGCACCCAGAAAATAGAACTACTATGAGGCCTGTTTCTCTAATGCATTTCTTCAGCCTGTGTGATCTGCAGGAAACTGGGTTTAGGGACAAACTGGCTGTTTCTATTTACATTTCTATTATTCAGGAGTTTAGCAATTAGCAGCAGCAAGTCACCTTAGTAGGCAGGAATCTGCATTTTATTTTGTGCAGAAAATTCCCTGCTGATTCAAAGCCTTAGGTCATTGTCTATTCTTATTTTAATTCTTTATCAAAGCACTTAATTTTGCATCATCACCTCAGGCCCTTTCCTTAGCTAGTGCCTTATTTATAAACTAAGAAAATAAACACTTTCTTACAAATGATTTACTGAAACAAGGCTTCTCTTAGAGTTTAGATTTCTGTGAAGTATTTGAGATGGTAATACTTTAGCTTGTGAGGGGAAAGTACCTGCAGAGAAAAACTTCCTGTAATTGCTACTTGCTAATCACACACTGAGAAACACAGCAAACTGGTGTCTACAGGGATGTAGAGATGTGATAAATATGAGAGTGGTAATGGAAATGGATGTCAAATGTGAAAATATTTCTGCAGCCTTTGGGTTATCCTGATACTTCGACCTAAAATATGAAACCCTTAGTGGGTCCTGTGGCACATCCACTTAATCCCAGCACTCTGGAGGCTGATTCTTGATAATCCTTGCAAGTTTAAGGCAAGCCTGGTCTATGAAGTGAGCTGAAGGGCATCCTGAGCTGCATTGTGAGACCCTGTCTCAAAAAGACATAAAAAATAATTGAAACACTGAGATGGGCTTTTTACTAAATTAGGGGTATTTTACATAATAAGGATCTGCATGAGTAGTAAAGAATATGAACACAAGTTCTTTTGAATAAGAAGCGCCAAGGTGATTAAAAGGAAATGGTGCAGCAGAGCATGTGGAGGGTGGCCCAGTCAGCAGCCAGAACAGTAAAGGACTTCTGAGGTGAGCTTGACCTAGTGTGACAGCACTGAAACATTGTCTGCTTAATAGGTATGAAAGTAGGAAAAGGCTCATAAACCTATGGAAAAGAGGGAAACAGTCATGATAAATACTTCTTCTCTGTCTACTGATCAGCTCTCCTAATCACCTCTGATGTAATATGGGAAATTAGAACACTAGTATTGGAGGTTTGAAAATATGTTGGACATCACAACTAAAGTAGCATGAGAAGGAGTTTCTGATGGACACTAAAGATTTCAAAGCATATATGATGTTTCTTATTTTCCAGTGACTGACCTCAGAAATATGACCCTTTCCTACATCCTCCCAAACTTGAGAAATTAAAAAAAATTAATTCAAATTAAAAAATCTAAAAAATTTTTGATTGTATTTTGAGATGAGGTCTTACCTCTTTGTTCAAGATGGCAAGAAGCATTGAGACTTTGCCAGCACATTGACTGTTGAGTTTGATATAGGGGAAGGAAACTCTTAGCCACTTATATGTCCAATACAAGTTAATTTTCTCTTAATTTTAACAACTAATGTTAGGAAAAACAGAGGTTAAGAGCAGATGTATTTATTGAGAGAAAGAAAGCATCTGTCAGAGAGACAGAAGGGTTCCCAAGAAGATTGCAAAAGACTGTATTTTCTAGCAGTTTTTATAGAGTAAAAGCATGAATTCCGGCAAGCATAAAGAGGGGAAAAAGTATAAAGAGCTTTTAAATATGAGATGCAAATTTAAGGTTTATGTCTATACTAAATTATATTTTCTAAAGTCCATGGGACCCTTAGATAATGAAGAAATATGTTTCCATTTTAAACATTTATTGAACTTCTAAGTTAACATGTAGTTTCTAATAGTGGTACATGGCACAATGCAAAGTTTATATGCTCATGTTGGGTGAGAAATGTGTCTCTTGTCTCAGAATAAGGACACAATGGGTGAAGAATCAGTGATTCACAGAGTCCTGCATTCAGTGAGGTACATGTGATGATTAGTGTTGTATTATAAATTTGTCTTTTTTTTATATCTGAAATACAGACCAAGGCATTTTGTATTGAGCAGGTTGAAAAACATCTAATTCTTAGCAATGGTGTTTGCAACATCAGATTTGTTTTTGTGCATATTCAATACATGTTGTTTTCAGTTACTTTTCTGTTGATCAACTCATTTTCCTTTTGAAACTCAAATGCCACTTTTGTGTCATTCCTTCCCATCATCACATTGTCCTTTGCAGAACATGAGACTTACCCAGTTGTTTCCAGCTTGGAGAACTGTATTCACCTTCTTCTCCTGATAGAGCAGCTCTATAAGGAGAGCAGTGCAATCCTGTTCAGAAATGTGAACACTATTGTGGGTATTTTGTGTCTTTGTTTCCCTGGATTTTTCTATCATTATTGTGCCAATGTAGTCCAATGTGATCATACAGCTTGACATGTGCTGCCCAGACAAGAGGATAAAATGGAAATTTTAAATTAGCAGAAACTGATTTGAGTGGTTAGACATTAGGGTTAGGATTAGACATTACAAGTATTTCTTTAATATATCTTTAATGTCATCTCTGTAAAAAATCTTCAGGTTTATCTTTTCAGTTGAGTGATGTGATTCATCCTCAGAAGGCTTCAAACTATTAGAAGTTTCAGCTTTGTAACTGAGAAGCTTCTAAGGTACCTAGGACATATTAAAGTGCTGACTACCTGCATGTTTGTGTGAGCATATAGAAAGAGTTCAAAAAGTTTAATAGAGCATGAAAATCACTAGATATAGCACCTGGGGCAAAGTAGAATGGGGAAGGAAACAATGCAGAAGAAAAGTGAAAAACTCACAGAGAGTAATTTGTGATTAATTTTCCCATTTACAAACAAGATTTGGGCATATTTGATTTTTTTAATGATATAGATTATTGCTTTAAATCCATGAAGATGATGCAGTACTCTTGAATATGAAAAGCTGCAGAACATTGGAAAGATTGTGTCTCAAGTACAGATAATTTTGTAAATCTTTTCTTTCTGAGGAATTGTTCCTTTTTGTTATAGGTCATTTTTTATAAAATGGTCGTTTTTCTCCTGCAGTGATTTAAATGAATCAGATAATCATTCCTATATATGTAGAAGATCTGTGAAGGGAATTCTTACCTAATAAAGATGAGTGTTTCATGATGATTTCTTGTGGTGTGTGTCATGATGAGCATGAACCTCCAACAACATTTTAAAAGCTCTGCACTTCTTTATGGATACCTGGTTTATAGCACATGGCAAATGACTCATTTTGTATGTGCTTGACAAAAACTATTATGACCTTGGTAGAATAATAAGGGGAAAACAAGTCTCTTAGTTTTCTGTGCATGACAAGAGATGTTAGCCATTGTGTCAGGATATTGGCCTTAGGTTTGCTCATGCTCTCAGAATCAAATCTTCAACTTTCCAGGGGAGATTCTTCAGCAAAGCCTGAGAGGCAGAAACCATGCACCAAGTATTATCTCATAGGTTATGCTTCCGCACCACAGGAAGTCACATGTGGGCATGTCTTTCTTAATAACCTAGGTTTCTTCAAGCACAAAATATGACAGTAGTTGTCTAAGCATCAGGAGTGTCAAGTTGAGGACCTTACTTTGGAAAGATTAGTAAGCCACAAGTGAATAACTTTGAACCATTGAGAAGGATAGGGCTGTTATGGAAAATATACCATGCTAAGTCCTTGCCTCCTTACCAGGAGGGAGGGAGAGGCCACATGCAGCTTTCATTCTGTCCTCCAGAAAAGATTAATTTTCATAAGTCTGGATACCCTTGTGATGTAGTGGAAAGTCAGGTAACATTGTTGGATATTTTACTAAAATCATAGGAAGTGTCAGAGACATCTAACCCTGCTAAATTAAATGACAGTTTAAAAATGAGGTCTCAAGCAGACAAATTGTATCCTTCACATTGAGCTATATTTCCATGATAGTGAATTCCAAAATTAATGAGCGCACCCTCAGACTTCCAAAATCATTTTAGGATGTTTAAAAATATAAGAATTTTTTAAAAGCTTGTCATAAGTAAATTTTAAGTCACATTTTAACATTTTCTAGGATGAACATAATTGTTAGAACCCTTGCCAGGCATGTGTAAACTACTGTCTTATATCTAGAGTCATGTGGTAAATGAATAAACTGTTGAATTCATTAGCTTCTATTTCTTATAGTGCTAAAATTTGGATGTTATGATAGGATTTTAAGTAATGGAAGGTGAAAAAATGTGGTAAAGAACAACTTGCAAAGGGGCTGCCTGTTAAAAACACAAACTGATTTCCTTGAATTAAGCAATTCATGTGTACGTGCAATTTTTTAAAAACTAGTATCAAACTCACAATCTCACATTACCAGGCAGGCACTGTGCTGCTGAACTATATCCCAGGCTTGTAAAAGAATTTTTTATCTGAGTGCAGAGAGAGTACCACCATTGGTCATGTAATCATTATACTTCATTGATACTTACTGCACATTTTTGAAAAGGACATGCTAAATGACACACTTTGGGGTTTTTATAGATGTTTCACATGTGGTTTCCATGTTTTTCAAGCTATGTCAAGTGAGTGGCATATGGAAAAATGCTAAAAATTTGCAATCCACATATTTGTTCCAGATACATATTTATATGGCATATATCTATTTCAATCCAGAGATAATTTCTGTGGTACATTATCTTAGAAATACTATTAAATTTTTTTTAGAAATTTAATTTTTTCACCTCACATACTTATTTGAAAAAGAATACATTTGTATGCATTCCAACTTATTCTCTGATAATTTTATTTTGTTTCTTGTGTGTTTTCTGTGTCCATTGCCATCATTGTAGTATGTTTTTCTCTAGATTTTAATGTATTTAATTACATTAATTACTCAATAATGCCTATAATGTTTATTATATGTTAATGTTTAATTAAATGTTTCTTCTCTATTGTTGTTTAGAATCCACACAAATATAGAGCAATGAAATAACCTGTTTTCTGTGGGGCGATTGGCATTTATTTATTGCAGCAGCTTTCTCTAGTTCTCTCTGGGAACTCAGGACCCAGAGGCTCAAGGTTGGGCCTGTAATGGGGACAGCAAGCCTAAGGCTCAAACTTCCCAAAGACTGCAGTGCAGAGTGAGGAAATACACTCAACTCACAACCACACTGATGAGCTTCACTCTGCCCTGTGTTCAGTAATGATATGAACATTCATTGCATTTAATATATTTTGAGGCATCAATTTTCAGTAACGGAAATAGTTCAATATGTACATTGATTGTAATGGATTGTGAAATCCTTAATTATTTAAGCTGTTTTTTGGAAACACATTATTTAAAATTTGCGATTTCACATCTCATTCTAAGTGTATTCTTAATTTGTTTCTGCTTTTCATTTCTAACTTTATTTCAGTATTGAGTAAAAACCTGCTTTGCATGACTTCCACTCCACCCACAATGTTACCTTCTGTATTGCTTCTTTGTACCTGGGTGACATGTGTAAATACTGCTTGGCTTGTTGTGAGGACAGTGTGCTATGTCTTTTTGTGATAAATCATTTGATAGAATCCATCTGGTATATTGGTTTGAATTGTTATCTTGTTGAATTTATGTGTGACTTTAAAGATTGCGAACTTTCAGTCACTGATGGAGTGTTTTGAATTCTTAAATATGCACTTGTAATTGACTGGTTTTTGTCTTTGAATCCTGTTTCTGTTTATGTAAAGTTGGTTGCTTTGTGTAGTGTGATATGTATTAAGGAATGATATTTGTTTTTAAGAAATGCTGATTGTACATGTGGAATAAAATCAAGCTAATGTATCTTCATTAGATTTTGTTGTCTTAGTGACACCCAAGTATGTCTTTTTGCACAGCTTTCTTTTAATCTATCCTCCTCAGTTTGCACATAATTACCACTGCTCTGCAAGTGGTGGAAGTATTTGCCCATTACCTAAATTTCTAGCTATGAATCAGCTCTGACACCTGCTCTCTCAGTGCCTTTTAATGTGACAAGTTCTCCTGAAAATATCACCTGCTCTCATGATAGGCTGACTTGTTCTCCTTTTGGTGAACTTAGCAATTCATGCCTGTTAGCTGTGGATTTCTTGCACTGACACTTCCATATCACTACCTAATATGGATACTCTCTCATAATTTCATGTCTGATGACACATAAACAGATATAAATCAATAAGTACCTGTATTACAATTTACTGTTTTAATCATTTAAAGAAAATCTTTGTTATTGATTTTTTTCTTTAGATTTAATAAAAACAGTGAGTGTCTCAGGTGTGTTCAGAAAGATTCATCATTGGGTCTTTGGAATGGAATTAAAGTAACCAGATGATAAAATCCCTCAGGCCAAAAGGTATTAATGCACAAATGTTGAAAACTCTCCATTGGAAATTTTCCAATGTTTTCAATGTGTACTTTTTCATGAAGACTGTTCTTTTAGCTTTTTCCCTTTAAGTTTTCAGGAACTAAAATAACAATTTCACAGAGAAATATTTTGTGAGCCCTTATAGTTTTTCTCAATGTAGTAATTTCTCACTGTTGTTCACAAAGGCTGGTTTGTGAGTCAAGGTCAAGACACTTTCTCATTTAGTCTCTTGGTCACAGTATTGAACTGTTTAATTTCACTTGAAAAGAATCACCTGTATTCCCAAATATCATAGCACAAAGCTTTTTCTGGACATTAGAAAGAAGTACCTTGTCTGTGGATGTTCATAAACTCGATAGTAAAGGAGTTTGTGGAACTTAGGAGCTGAGTGTTGATTTAATCAATCTTATTGTTTTGTTCTGCCACAATTCAATATTGTTTGGTGATTTTCACAAATATGATTTAGATTTTATTTTCAATTCAATATTTCTTCTGAGTCATATAAGTTTTTGGGTTTTTTTTAGATTTGTGCTCATTGATCTAAACTTTGTATGTAAAATCTTTGTATTGTGTTTCCAATCAGTGTTTTCTTGTTTAATTACCATCTTCATAGATTTCAATTTCTTCCAGTTTTCATGGATGCTTGATTTTCTTCTGAGGAAACTTTTTGATTAACTGAGTGTGTTTTACTATAAGTTGCAGAGCCATATGAGTTTCTCTTTCCCATTTCAATAGTTCACAGATGCACATAGGTCAGGAGATTGTACAGTCCAGATTTCTAAGGACATACCTGTCTCTCTCTGAATGTAAATGAATTGCATTGTGCTTCATTCCCAAGAAGCATAATATCAGCTGACTTATGAAACAATATTCTACTTTCTTGTGGATGCATTGGAGATTGTCTTCCTTTCCTGAGATACATTTGTCCACTGAAATGAATGTTGAACTTTGAATGTTTTTCATGTTTATTACACAAAATGTTTCCATACTAATGGGTACTTAATGTTTGTGGGCTTTTTTTCTAACTTTCATGTCCAATTGTTGAATATGTCAAAGGTATGTTTAGCTTGTTTCTTTTTGGCATTGGAAATTGAACTCAGGCTTTTGCACCTATCAGTCAGTGCTTGTATCATCAAGATACATTTCCTGGTGCAAAGGTGTGATTTGTAAATTTAATTTTCATTTGGTGAGGGAGTTTGATGAATGGCCTCACTTTGTAGTCTGAACTATTCTTATTACATGGCCAAGGCTGGACACTGTACACATGGCAGTCCTGAAATTCATGGCAATCCTTTTATATCAACCTTTCAAGTGCTGGGAGAACAGGCATGTACTATCTCACTGGACCTAACACTTCCATCTGTATTTAGTTACCAGCTACTTTGCTGTACTTGGGTTTTCATTGCATTTCATATATATTCTTTCCCACCTTATCTTCCTTTACACTCTTGAAGAATTTCTAGTATTCAAGTAAAAGTAGTAATATGGTATCCCTAAGCTATAGGTTATAAGTTCCCTTTCCCTAATTTCCTTGTAGACAGGATGGTCCAATAAACTTTTATTTTCATTAAATTTTAGTAGTTCTTAAATCCTCTTTCATATTCAACTGCATATTTATCTAATAAACAAGTTTCAAAACTATAAATGCTGTCTAGAAAGAAAGATTATCTCAATGTTATGAATAACCAGATGTTTTGTGAATAGTGGTTTGCAGCCTTCCTCTTTGAACTCTGTTTTAATGTCAGAGAAAAACTACAGTATAGGTGGCCCTGCAGGACTAGCCCTGCTACTCTTCTGGGATTGCATTGGCAGTGTGTTATAGTCTAGGATGAGCATTACTGAGTGACTATATAATTGAATGTACTTAAGTTCAATGACCATGACATGTAGTTAATACTTGAAAGAATGACAATCAGTTAGACTATATATGACCACAGCTGAGACGTATCAGATTGTGTGTGTCCCAAATTCAGGATGCTTGTAATTATTTAGGAGACAGTGACCTATGATGATGTAACCATGAAATTCACCCCAGCAGAGTGGGATTTGCTGACTCCATTCCAAAATAAGCTCTACAGAGATGTGATGTGGGAAACATATATGAATATTACTGTGACAAGTAAGAATGATAAATTTTATTTATTTATACCAGCAGTATTAATTATTGCTCAGTGATATAGTTTAACATAATTGATAATTATAACATTTACTTATATATCTTGGGCCTGATTATATTATACCATGAGCATAACAGGAACCAGTGATATTTAATGTACTGTTCCTGAACAGTGAATTTTTTTTTATTTCTTTGTCTGCAATACAGGAAGAATATGTCATAATCAACAAATTAAAGAAGATGACAAAAATTGCTCCAGAAATCTATGGTGATTGACACATATAAGAGAAAGGGAACTTTTCTTTTTTTATTTAAAGAGAAAAAAAGCAGAAAAAAGGTAGAAATATTACAGAATTTCAAGAAAAGAAGATAAACAGTAAGAAATCACTAGTTAACAAATTACATATTGTTGTTAGAAGTAGTTATTCAAGTTACAAAATTAAAGCACACAAAGTGGACAATCAAGCAGTGCACATGCAAACAGATCTGTTCATCAATCCAACAGGAACCTAGAAATATGGTTATCAATCCCATACACCTAAACATACATGCAGTTATATCTTATATAGAGCTTCCTACTTCCTCTTTTTTTTACAATAGCAATTACACATTTTTTAAATTTTATTTAAAGAGAAGAAAAAAAAGCAAAACACAAAAAGGGTAGCAACAATACAGAATTCTAAAAGAAAGAAAGAAAAAGAAAGAAAAAAAGGAAAATAAGAAAAAACCCCACTAAGAAATCAGTAGTTTATAAATTTTATACTGTCATCAAGGATGTAGTTGTTCAAGTTACAAAGTTAATGTATACATAGAAAACATTCAAACAGTCATACTATAAACAGTTCTGCTCAAAGATCCAACAAAGATTCAGCAATATGGTCATTTATTTTATCCACTCAAACATAAATGCAGAGAAAGGGAACATTTCTTAAGTGTCAGTGTGTGAACATAAATACTACAACAAAGGAACTTGAAGAAATGTGATCATGTTACACTTCATTTAAGCTCAGAAAAATATCAAGAAAAACAATTATTTTATTTTATCTAGAAATCCATAGAAAATTATTTGAATGTAGGGGTCACAGGTAGTGCTAATATTATGTAACTATGTAAATAACTATCTAAATATCATTACCTAATGTATCAGCTTAAAAATTGCCTTTCAGAACATCATGGAAATGTAGAAGAGTAAATTTAAATACTGTGCTCTGATATGTAGGAAATTAGCTAATTGTGAATTTTGACAGAAATTCATCTTCAAATATCCTTGCATGTATATATGTGAATACTGAGAATTCAATGATTTAAATTTTTTTCACATAGAATCCATGTTCAAAATGCAAGTGAATATTAGTTTTATAAGTAATTTGAAAGTATTATTAACAAGTAATTTGAAAATATCTTAGAGAATATTGAGCTGTTCCTGTTTAAAATTCCTCATACATTATAGATTGATACATAAAATACAAACAGGGTAATCAATATTCAGAGTTCTGAAAAGTAACATAATATGTTTCGTATTGTTCCACCTGCATATCCATTGGTATATACTTTTTGTTTTTTTACTTTTGAACCATTATTTTATACTGTAGATCAGGTTGACTTTGAACTTACTGTGAAGCCCATACTCACCTGAAACTCAGAGCGATCCACCTGCCTCTCCCTTCTAACTGTTGAGTGGTTTATACTGTGTCATTGTGTGCAGTGATTCTCTCAGTATATTGTCAAATACATTAAAATCATCAAATGTTAGTGATGCACACAGTGTGTTGTTCAACATAGCATATGAAATGACATTCATATTGTCTAATATAAGAATCAACTCACAGTATCTAAGCTTTGTGAAGATCACAGATGCCCATCACTAGATGCCTGGGTAAAAAAAATGTGGGGTCAACTCAGTGTGGTGATGCATTGTTGCAAGCCCCAAATTCTCAAATTAGCAGGATGACAACTTGAAGTTCTGCTTGAGCAAGTTCATGGAAATAAGAACCTCTCTCAAAAAAAATAGATCAGCCAATGTAATTCAGTCTAATACCTGTGTTTAACACTCTACACTGAAAAATATTGTGCTATACAAGGAACCATGATGTCATTTCCAAAGAAACAAAAATGCTTGGACCTTAAGTGAAATAAATCAAACACAGAAATGGAAATATCACAGGTTTTTCTCTTAAATGGGAAATTAAAACCATATTTGAGGAGTAAAAGTAAAGAGACATAATACAAGACCAGAAACCCTTACTTTCTGTAGATGAGAAAGATGACCAGGCTAAATAGATAAGGGGGAAAATAAAACCTGAAAAGCTAAGAAAAGATCAATATTTGATAGTCATTTTTACCAATCTCTCAAGACAATATTATGTATTAGAATCATATACCAATTTAAAATTCCCAAGTGAATACTACCCTTTTTAGAATGAAAAGTACTTTGAAAGATGTCCTGCAGGGCAATGAGTCAGGTAACCATCAGTATTACTTAGCAGGTATCAAACCAAATACTTCATCACAAATCTCAAGTGTTAATATGGAGCTCTTTTTGTTGTGATTGATATCATTCTTTGTATTTCTTTACAGTTATGATGAAGACAATTATTTGAGAACTGAAGAGCAGCAATATAAAAGTAATGAAGACATAGAGACCTGCAGTGATTTCCAGTCCTTTAAGATGCATGAATCAAGGAAGACTGGACAGAGACACTGTCAATATGTGCAGTGTGGGGAGGACAGCTCTGATCTTAGTGAACGAACTCATGTTGGGCAGAAAACTCTAGTAGGTAAGAAAATAGTGAAAGCATACACAATACCTAATAGTGTTCAAATCCATGAAGGAACTCACAGTTCTGGGAATTCATATGTACAAAAAAACTGTGACAGCAGCTGTGAAAGACATAGAAGTATTCACCCTGGGGAGAAACACCATGTATGCAACAAATGTAAAGAATCATTCATGAGAGCCTCAGATTATAAAAGATATGATAGAACTCACACTGGGGAAAAATGCTATGTGTGCAACAAATGTGGGAAAGCATTCATTAAAGCCTCAGATTGTAAAATACATGATAGAACTCACACTGGGTAGAAACCTTATGTGTGCAACAAATGTGGGAAAGCATTCATGAAAGCCTCAGATTGTAAAATACATGATAGAACTCACACTGGGGAGAAAACCTATGTGTGCAACAAATGCGGGAAAGCATTCAGTACAAACTCCAGTTGTAAAGTACATGAAAGAATTCACACTGGGGAGAAACCCTACATATGCAAACAATGTGGAAAATCTTTCAGGCAAAAATGTAGTCTTGTTACACATGAAAGAATTCACAAAGTGGAGAAATCCTATGTATGTAACAAATGTGGGAAAGCATGAGTGCATCACAATGTAAGTATATGATAGAATTCATAATTGTGAGAAACTATGTATGCAACAAAGATGGGAAAACATTCATTACAGCCTCTGGTTGTAAAGCATATGTCAGAATTCATACTGGGAAGAAACCCTAAGTATGCAACAAATGTAGGAATGCATTCAATACAGCCTCTAATTGAAAAGCACATAATAGAATTCACTCTGGAGAGAAACCTTTTGTATGTAAGTGGTGTGGGAAATCTTTTAGTCAAAGTGGTCAGCTTATTATATGTGAAAGAATTCACACTGGGTAGTAACCATATGTATGTAAGCAATGTGGGAAATCTTTCAGTCACAATGGTAACCTTATTATTCATAAAAGAACTCACAATGGGTAGAACCTCTATGGATACAAACAGTGTTACAAGGCATTCAGTATGCAGAAATGCTGAAAATAAAGGCTACTACCTATGTAAGCAATTTGGGATGTCTTTCAGGTAAAGTAGTAGATTTTGTGTATATAAAAGAATTCACTCCATAGAAAAACCCTATCTATATGAGAAATGAGTAAATTGATTTCTTGATAAGTTCTCACTTTATAAACATAAAAGATCCCACACTGGGAAGAAAACCTATGAATGTAAGAAATGGATAAAAGCTTTCTACAACTACAGAGATTGTCAGTACATGAAAGATCTCCTTTTGTGTAGTAATTCTATGCCTTTGAACAATGGTGGATAGCATTTAGTGCACAAAATTGCCATCTAATAGATGAATAAAGCATGCAAGGAAGAAACCCTATGTATGTAGGCAGTGTGGAAAAGATATGTGGCAGTGTTTCCCTTTTACAAGCATAAAGTTCCCTTCAAACTGAGGAGTAACTGTTTGTAAGAAATATTTGGTAAAATTCAGCTGACAGAGCTGCTATCTTTCTGAGTGATGTCATATTGTGTCCCAAGCCTATGTAAGAAATGTGGGAAAGCATTCAGTATTCATGGTTTCTGTCAAACTTGTGAAAATAATCACAGTTAAGTGCAATCATACATATGTAGGTGACTATTCTGAAAATACTTTCAAAATTTTTCATGTAAAGGAGACCAATAAAAATAATGCAAAATTATACCTGTCGATAGATTGTGATAGATTTTTTAAAAAAGACCCTCAAATATAGAGGTGTCATTTTTTATAAATCACACATAAATATCTGATCTATTTGTTTGTAGTCTTAACTAAATATTAGTTTTTAAAGAAAATTTAATTATATTGAACCTTTTGTCCTATTTTTTTTAATCCACCAATGTTCTCTATGTTGGTTGACACACTTATCACCTGACCATTTTTCCCACCAGATTCTGTAACTCCTGTATCACTTTATTGAGAAGGATCTACACATACACGTTCAGAAGTCTGCTTGTATTCTTGGCCTGTGTCTATGTAATGATGGTTATGATAAGATATATCATCCCAAAAGCAAAAACAGACAGTCACTGTCAGAAACAAAAATGAACTTAATTTAGGGAGAAATCTTATTTATATGAGAAATGTGGAAAAATGTTCAGTACACAAACAGATTATAAAATACATGATAAAACTCACATTGTGGAGAAAAACTATGTAGGAGAACAAAGTGGAAAATCTTTCAGTTAATGTAACCTTTTCCATAAAATTATTCACACATGGGAGAAACCTTATGTAAGACATTAAAAATGCTCTTCTGGTAGTCCACATTTTTTAGTCATAGAAGATCCCACAGAGAAGAAACCTTATTTATTCAATCAATATGAGAAATCTACCAGCCAAAACCATAGCTTGCAAATACATCAAAGAATTCATGATGGGAAGAAACCCGATGGGGATAAGCAATTTGGGAAAGCATTCAGTTCACACAGCCACTGACAAACACATGAAAGAACCCAGAAGGGGGCGAATCTGTATGCTTGTAAACAATGCAGCAAATGTTTCCCCCATCAGTGATTGTAAAGACATGAAACAATTCACACAGGGAAGTAACCCTATGCATTCCAACAACAGAGCAATTCATTCAGTGCACAAAAAATTCCATCACATAAGGCAACCATGCACACAAGGGAGAAAACACGGGTATACAGTCAATGTGAGAAGGGTTTATTGCAAATTTTTCATTTTATAAATTCTAAATTTCCCACACACTGGGGAGTAACTGTGTGAAAAAGATGTATTGAGAAAATGTTCCCATTGACAGATGCTAACCTATGAAATGCTGTCACATTGTGGCCAAAGCCTGTGTATGTGATGTGAGAAAGCACTCAGTATACATGGGCATGGTCAAATATGTGAAATTCAGCACTATAAGAGAAATTGTACATATTTAAGTGACTATTTTCAAAATAATTTACAAATTACTCATGTAGAGACCTGTACAAATACCATAAAAATTAATATCAGCACATATTCATTGATGTTCCAGAGATCTCACTTAAAGATGGAAATATTCCTAAGCACATGAATTTTGTGTTTCAGTATCACATATAACTATCTGATCTACTTTTCTGTAGTCTTACTATTAAAACATTACACTTTTAAAAGATAATTCAAGGATTCTGAAGAATTTCCCCCATATTTTTGATCCATCGATAATTGTCTTCATAGATGACACCTATTTTTCTCAGAAATGTTCTTTTCCACTTGGATATGTGTCAATTATTTTTTCTAGAAGGATATACACAAGCACATTCAGAAGTGTTCGTCATCAGATTTAATGATATGTATGTATGTATGTATGTATGTATGTATGTATGTATTTATGTATGTTTAGGATAAGAAAATCACAAAGCAAAAGCAAATTTAAAATATGTATAATTGCATTAGTGCCTGTTTCTAGTACATAATGTAAGTTTTCATCTTTGGAAGGCATCAGTGGGTATAATAGGTGTGAGTCCTTTATTGTTTCCATAACATGCCCTATTTATGTTTTTCCTCTATTTATTGCTCCTTTCTATTTTTGAAAGATGTATGCTCCTACTGCCTATTACACATCATGTACTTTTATAAAAATGTAGACATCATCCCTCTTATATTGTCAGTCATTTATAAATAGCAGAATCCTAAAAATGCAAGTGAATCAGGATTTCACACATGTTCCTACAGTTCAAAGTAAAATGCATGAAATATGATTCCCAGAATAGGAATAGTGAGTGATAGAAATGATGTCATATCATGACACAAGAAAGAAAATCACCAGGTGAAATAAATAAGGTGATAATCACAAGTGAATGAATTAATGCAAGAGAATTGTAGCATTAGATTTATCTTTTTTGTCTTTGAAATGGTCTTGCTATAAAGTTCAGGCTCACTTTGTAGTCCAGGCTAATCTTGTACTTGCAGAAATCCTCCTGCCTTAACTGTGTGAGTCCTGGGGTTACAGGCATGACCACCATGCTCAGGTTGTAGCATTAGGTTTACCTAGCAAAAGTTTCATGCAGGGATTATAATATACCACTTTTTCCCCTTTCTGTCCATCCTTTGTGTCATGGCACTGCTAAACTCTCCTAGTGTTCCTTTAGGCACATGTTCCACAGCAGCATTTCAGCAGGAACTTATATTATTAAAATAAAATTCAGAAATAAATGTTGACCAAGCCCAAAACATGATGCATTCTCTGTAGCATAAATAAATATAATTTCACTTGCATGTATCATGGATGTCAGTTTCCTTCATCAGAAACTATCATGTGATGTCACTACCCAACAGGAAGTTTAAATGCAAGGCAGGATGAAATACGAAGAGAAATACAGCACATTCACAGGATGATGATTACACAGTGTTTACTATGTCACTTTCTGTATTTAGTACCATTGTAGTTGTTTATTTATACACATTTTTCAATATATTCCAAAATCCTAAATTTTCCAGGTCATCTTCTCATGGACATATACAATATACCTAACTGGGTTTCCAAAGAATATGGAGGCTGTTTCCATGGAGTGCTTTTTAATCTTGTTTCACAAATATGAATGTTGACTGAGGTAGGATATGATTGAATGGAAATAATACAGAAATTTGAGGATAAATTGAATGTGTGCTTTACCTAAAAAGTAGGCAAAAATGTGTATTGTTCCTAAGTAATTATGCAAAAATACACACAAAAGAAACACAAAACAGAGAAGGCTTCAGGACATAGTTGTTGATGGAACATGGCAATACCAGCTCCTGGACCAGGGGCAGTCTTCCTCTAAGGTCAGCCTATCTTAGGGTGGAAATAAAGCTCAGGTCCTGACCTGACTCAAGAAGAAAGGAGGTCAAAGATTATAGACCTGAAGATGCAATGGAAATTTTGGTGGCAATCTATTGATGTTAGTCCTCCAATCATTTTATTTACAATGCTGAATTCAAATTGGAATTTTGTCAAGAGAGAAACCAGCCTTTCATTGTTAAATATGTGTGTGTTATTTAAATAAATAAAAAGATTTCTTTTCCACTGGCCTTTTTCTGATGACCCAAAACAACTGGACTTTTTAACCTTTGCTATGTAGATAGCTACATGACAATATTAATATAATTAATACATCATTTCACAATTTATGCATTCATGTAAATTAAACAGAACAGTGTGTTTCATTTTGTTGTACCAAAACTTTTATATAATATACATTGTTTTCGATGGGAGATATGTTCTTAGTAGCAGTAGTATGTTTATTTTTACAATGCTGATATACATAATATTCACATTTGTCACAGGCAAATTGTACCTGTAAGTGATACATCTTGATAACTGTTTTTGGCATTCTCCCTTACATTCTATGATCCCTCTTTACCTCCATATTTTCAAAGTTTTCCTATTTTTTCCTTGTTTTCTCATTTTTCCCTTCCATTTTTACACTCTCCTCCCTAATTCCTCTTTGTTTTCAAACAACTTCTTACTATTTCAATATAGCTATGTTGCTTTTGCTTTCTATTTACACTTTGTAATTTTCACAATGTTGATACCATATGATATAATTACAAGTTTATGCAGTTTATTTCACTAAAGATAATTCTATAGGGCCATTATTTAGTTATAAATGTCTGAAGTTTTTCCTTCCTGGCTGAGAATTATACCACTGTACAAACATCATTGGGGGATTTGAGCTGTTTCCAAGATTTAGGCATTACAAAATGTGGTCTTATAAACATGGGTACACTTACACCACTGTGGTAAAGTGTATCAAATTCTATTTTGAAAATACAAAGGGGGGAATAGTTGTAACATATGGGCCCAGTATTACTGGATTGTTTTTTAAAGGAATCTCTGCCTTGATTTCCAAAGTGGTGTGTCTGTTTACACTTTCATCAACAGTGAAGAAGTGTTTCTTTTTCCCCCACATTCACATTGGCAATTTTTATTGGTTGTTTTCTTGATATATCCATCTTTCTACAGTGAGGTGGAATAATTTGTCTTAAATTTAATCTCTTGAAAGACCAATATGTTGAACTTTTTCCATATAATATTTTGTCACTTGCACTTCTTCACCTCAGAAGAGTGTATTCATCTGAAATGCCCATTTTTGGATTCAGTCTTTAAATTTGGAAGTTCTGATTTTCTCCAATTACATATATGTTCCAGATATTTGCTCTATGTCTAACAATAAAAATCCAAGTATATTTTCTCACTCAGTAGGTGTTTCTCACCCTGTTGGTAATTTATTTCATTGAACAAAATCTTTGTAATAGGGTGAGATTCCACCTGTTGATATTTTATGATATTTATGTGTTATCTTGGTTTTGCTCATAAAGACTTCACCTACACTTGTTCCTCAACTCTTCTACCTCCCCTTCCAACAGATTTTGTGTTTCTATTTTAATGATTAGATTTTCTTAACGTTTATATTTGGGATTCATTTTTAGGTTCGTTTAGTGCATGCTGAGACACATGGGTCTACTTTAATGTTTGACATGTGAAAATTAAGTTTTTCAAGCACCATTTATTAAACAGGCTACCTTTCTTGTAGGGAATGTGTTTATATCTTTTATAAAACATAAAACTTTTTGAGGGTTACTGGAGTCATTTTTGCATTTTCTAATCTGCTCCACTGATTCTAAGCACTCTGAGCTCTCTCTCTCTCTCTCTAACAGTACTCAATGTTTTCATCACAATAGCTCTGTGTTATAATTTCAAGTCTGAGCTTGTGATGTCAATTCTTAAGTGCCTAGAACTGTTTTTGGTATTCTACACCCTTTCTAGTCTAAATCAATTTTGGGATCTTTTCTGTTTTCAGAAGTCATTCTAATTGTACCATAATTGAAGTTGCATTAAATCCAAATAAGGCTTTTGAAAATATGACAAATTTCATTATATTTTTATTTCTTCCCATGAGCAAGCATTGTATTTCATTTTCTTATATCTTTTAGATTTCCCTTTTCAAAGCACTATAGTTCACAGTTCCCCTATATTTCTTTTTCAGACTACTGTAGAGCTCTTTTTCATCTTTTGCCACATTCTTAAGTATTTCATCTTTCCATAATGTGTGAAAATAAATTTTTCACTTATTCTCCCTTACTGAGTTTGTTATTTTCGTACAGAAAGTCTATTGAGTTTTTAGTATTTACTTTGCATCCAGCTACATGCCTAAATCTGATTCTTATGTATAGAATTCCTTTGTTGGACTTTTAGGGATGTTATAGATATAGCATTATGTCTAGTAGAGTATCATGTCATCAGCAAATAATTATAATTTACTTTTAATTTTAGTATTATTATTGTGTTATGTTTCCCTATGTTACATTTTCTTATCTTTTTGCTTTAATTTTTTGTTGCTGAATTGATATAGCTAATATTTCTAGAAATACATTGAACATAATTGATGATTATGGGTAACATTGTCTTGTTTCTGATTTCAGGGTGAGTATTTTCATTTCTGGGACCACTGAGATTGATATTTTGTGTTGGATACCACAGATGGATTAATCAGATTGAGATAAAAACCACCTGTTCTACTGTTGTAAGAAACTTATCCTAAATGTGTATTGGGTTTTTTTGAAATGTTTTTTTGTGCATCTATTGAGATTTCTATGTGATTTTTTCTAAGATTCTGTTGATATATATCACGTATAATATACTGTGATTATATCCGTTACTCCTCTTTTTCACTGTCTTCTCCCTTGGCCTTTGGTCTCATCTCCAATTGTCTTCTTACTGAACTTGGTCATAGAAGAGCTTCATTTGTCATACAAGTGGAATGTGTGGAGGTTTACTGAATCCTTTCACAGAAGGAGAATTTTGAGGACATGTGAATAAGAGACACAGAAAGTGTTTCATGAAATGTTAATACATATTGAGGAGTGAAATACAAGAGTGTGAGTTGTACTGAAATTTGGAACTGGGAAACATTATGTATTTTGAGCAATGGAAATATGAAATTTGACCTTGTATAGTTTTCTTCATTTGTGTGGTTGGGTAGAATGGTCCATTCATAGTAAGATACTGAAAGTTTCATTCAATGAGGAAATCATGTTCCATAGGTAAACACTGATCTATTTACAGGAGAGTAGTTCATTTGCTGGTATGAAATGGATGGCGAAACAATCTTCTGTGTAAAAGGGAATTTTCACTGCTTATTCTGCTCCTCACGTAGAGGAAAAAATTAAAATGGGTTCATGTTTTGAAAGTATAGTTTTCATTTTCAAAATCATGAATTTTACTTGTCTCCTTTTTACATATCTTATTTCTTCCATTATATCTCATCTGTCAAATTTGACTCCATATTAAATTCTGTAAAATGCTACATGGTCCATCTTCTGCAACTGCTTCAGGGTGAGGAAGGGGATTTATTCATCCTAGCAAAGGATAAAAAGTTTAACCAAGATCAAGCTATAAAGAGAAGAGCATGGTTTTTGTTTTGTTTTGTTTTTTGTTGAACCATATTGTTTACTAGTCTGGAAATTATCCAAGAATACATGCAAGTTAATGACTGTTAAACTGTATTTTATAAGCACATTTAATAAACAGAGTCAGAAATTCAAATTACAATATTGATGGTGTTTTGAAAAATTGTCAAGTGTGGTAACATTTGGTTTAAGCTTTTATTATTTTTTTAGTTTTTTAAAATTAATTAAAATTATTATATTCTAGGAATAAAAATGATCACATTCTTCATAGGGACTCTGTTCCTTACATGATGTATCTTGATACTTTTTTTCCACTAATCTATCATTAACTACATTTCCCCTCCTTATTTACAACATTATAGTTCTATTTTTCTTTTTCTAATTTTTTTCTTTTTCATTCATTCTATTACTTTTCTTCCTTTTGAACTTTCCATTTGAAAATTTTCTTCCTGTTTCACAATATACCTTATAATGTTTGGACCCTATATATACTTTCAATTTCTCACACCAGAGAGACAATGCACTATTTATATATGTGTTTCTGATCCATTTCACTTAAATTCATGTTATCAAGTTGCTTCCCATGGTGGAAAAATATGTTATGTTTATCCTTCTTAATGTCTGAATAGTACCCCATTGCATAAAGGTACCACATGTCCTTAACTTCTGATTCTTTGGTGGACATTTAGGCTGTTTCCAAGATTTATGTGTTACACACAGATACACCATCAACATATGTGTGAATATATCATTGTGGCATGATACTTTTAGTTATTTCAGTAAAATACCAAGTAGGATATTCAATGAGTCAAAAGGAAACTCTAGTTTTAAATTTCTTCTTTCATTTATTTTTGTTTTGGGGGGTTATTTATTTATTTAGTATTAGACATTGAACTCACAACTCTTCCTTTGCAATTCAGGCCCTTGTCCCACTTAGGTATATATGCAGCCCATAATTTTAATTTTCTGAAGAATCTCCAGAGTGATATTGACAATGGTTGCACCACTCTACCCTCCCACCTGCAGAGTAGAAGGCTTAGTTTTTCTACATAGATCCTCAAAACTTGCTCTTGATTGACTTCTTGATAACATGTATTTCTCTGGAGTGATATGGAAATTTAGCATTCTGTTATTTGTGTTTCTCCAAAGATAAGAGATGTTAAACATTTTTTTCATATATAAATTAGGCATTTATTTTTTTCTCATCTGACAAGTGTCTGTTCATTTAAGATACACATTTATGGATTAAATCTTTAAATTTAGGAGGTCTGATTTTTATTTCATTTCTTTATATATTATAAATAGGAGTTCTTTTGCTGATAAAATGCTGGCAAATGTTAGTTCCCACACTATGTGTTGTTTCTTTATCCTATGAGTGGCTTCTCTTGCAGTGCAAAAACATTTTTAGTGAAAGGTCCCAGTTGTTGATACTTTGAATGATTTTCTGTGAAATTGAGTTTTTATTCATAAAATCAGCTCTATCAATGTCAGGAAGACTTCTTATTCTATCATCTTTAACACTTAATGTTTAGTTTTTAGTAATTATATTTTTGATCAATGTCAATTATAGTTTAGTGCATGGTGAAAATCATGGGTCTAGTTTTAACCATTTTATGGGGATGTCAGATTTTCAAACACCATTTATGAGGTCATCACTTTTTCTAGTTAAAGTGTTTTGTTCCATTTTGAAAGATAAGGTGACTAAATATGCTTTAGATTTTTCTTCATATTCCAATTTGTTCCACTGATTCGTAGGTCATTTCATCTTCTTTGTCAGTAGCAGGGTGATTTTTTTAATCTCAGTAGGTTTGCAGTCCAACTTCAAGTAAGAGATTGTGATGTCCTTTGCCTTGTGTTTGTACTCAGAAATGTGTCTGGTATTCCAGGTCTCTTCTGGTTCCAAATAAACTTCAGAATAGTTTTCTCTAATTCTGTGAGACATACTACTGTAATTTTGTTATGACTCTATAATAACTCTGGAAGCATGGCCATTTTAACAATATTTATTCTTTCACAAGAATAAGGGATATCAATACATTTTCTAATATTCTATTCAAGCAATCCTTTAGAAAGCAGTACTTTCCATGAAGTCTTTTACTTTGTTAGATTTATTCCCATGTATATTCCTTTTTGGATGGAGCTATGGACATAAATTTTTCCAATGCCTCTTGTAAAATTCTAAGAATGAAAAGGGGTTTTTATTTTTGTGTAATATAATATTATTGCTAAATAGCTGCCAACATTAAAATGATTTAAGTTCTTCATTTTTGTGATTTTAGATGGTAAAGTATGTGTACATGAAAATGTCTCCTATTTTGATGTCTCATTCAGCTGTTAGGCAAACAAATGTCTTAGATAGGTACTGCTTGGGTTCAAGTGGGAACTGCTTATTTCCCTGGCTGCCTTTATTCTGGTCTTCTCAACCAAATGATCTCATATTAATCACAGATGTAATAGGAGCTTGTATTTTTGCATCTTGCTCATTAAAAGTCAATGTTTGACTAAATATTACATCTTTCCAGTCTAGCCCATAGGTCTGAGCAAGTCATCTAAAAATTTAATGTACTGATCACTGTCATCTGAATACTTTACTGGATTAAGTTTTATGTGTTTTAGATCAGTCAGAAAGAGAGAAACTCATAAACTTAGGCAACTTCATATGACATAATTATATTGTCAGCACAAATAATAATTACTTGTTTTGAAAGTAAGTTTGAACATAAGTCAATTCTGACACTCTGTCAACTTTTCTATAATATGATCCTAGAGCACTATAGTTAATAATTTTCTGTGTATTACATTTTGGCTCTAGAATACATGTTGTTTCTGTGCAGGTTCAGGAAATATTGAGGCAAATTTTTTTTACCAGGGGTTCAACTGATGACCTTGTGCTTTCCAGGCATGTTCTTGTGCCAACAGGCTATAACACTGGCACTCAAAAGTCACTTTTTCAACAATGAAAGGAAACTATTTTTCAGTGCTTAATAATATATTTCAAAAGAGTAAGAAATTTTGACCTTGAATTCATTAATTTTAAATGGAATAAAATATCAAACATTTGTATTAATTTCTGTTTGATTTTTTATATGTTCAAATCATGCCTTAAGGAGATTCCACTCCTGAGCAGGTGGACACCATCCAAAAGAGCTCAGAGTTTAAGATATGACAAACCCATCTATGTTCAAAATGGTGTGTCATTTTTCCTTCTCAAGAATCTTACATACTTATTCCCACAAGTTTTTACATAATGGTGTTATTATTGATTGTAGACATAACAACATGTTTAAAGAAGAAAGAATTGTTTAGCACTAGCTTAACTTTTTCTAGTTCTTTGAAAGATGGGAAAATAACAAAAATGAGTTAGAATAGTTGGAACAATACCCAGAATAAAAGGATGTAACTTCTTGAAAAAAAATAGGTAAAAATGGTTTGCAGAAAAATCTCACTATGGAATTTAGGGTGAAAAATCTCTAAAACATTTCTGTTATATTCCTAATCAAGGAAGCATTGTTTTGTGCCAGTAAGTCAAAGTTACACATTTTAAGTCCATTATTAAATTTGTATATCTCTGAAGCTTACTGGTTAAATTTATATCCATCACCTAATAATCACAATTTAGTTGTGAATAAAGCCATATTTATTTGTCTTCCTCATGCACATGAAAGGTAAATGCCTGATTGAAATCCTTCTTACTCGTAATCAGCACATGTCATGTTCATATATAAATCATTTCCCTGTAGCTGTTTTCCTCTCCAGTATATGCAAACAGTTGTGCAAAGCAGTAGGCTGTATGTTTGGAAGATAGGCAGTCTAATGATAAGATGGATTTAAAATTCATTACTAACAATTTGGAAAAAATGTGGAGTTTCCAACTTAATAGTAAAAAGCCACATGTACAATAGATAAGTGGAAACTTTTCTGTAGCTGGGAGACTGTTTCTTCTGAGGAATCTTTACATATGTACCAGAGAGCAGCCCTGGCTATGACACATTAGTTACTTGCTCAGTTATTTGATCCCACACAACAAGATATCTGTCCAGAAAGGAATCCAGCTGCCTGACTCATCAAAATTCCACTGGTCATTGGCTTCAGTGGAGGACCACCTGAAAATGCTAGAGAAAGCTGTACTCTGCTCTAAGAATGGTAACTTCTCTAAAGTGTTTAACAAGCAGGCAGAGTAAACACTGCTTACCTGATTTCTACCAGGGATAGATAAAAGCCTGAGCAAATATTTTTGTATAGCACTTTATAAACTTACAATTAAATTTTCAGTCCATAAATTATTATTGAAGTTTATTATACACATAAATGATAACTAGATCTATGAGGGAGAAAGAAGATAGATTATCTTCCCTTAGAGTAAATATGCTTTGGTCCTATAAGTGTGGTGCATTGGAACTAGATTCTACTGATTTAATCTGGAAGTCAGTTGTTTCCAATGTGCCTCCAGATCATTCTCCTTATAGAAATTTTTGCCCATGCTAAATCAAGATATGGCTTTTATGGGTGTTTTTCTAGAAAGCAAAAATTCTGACATCTAATCTGAACCATAGATGAGATATGTATACATCACCTAAGATTAATTCCCTGTCTTTGGTGTTAATAAGTAGTCATTTATTATGGGCTTAGCTTAACTGTTATCAAGGAGCAAATGTTTGAGAAATTTACATTTTTCTCTAATCTCACATGGCTCCAACAAAAAAGAATGCATGAAGTGGAAAAAAAGTGATTAGAAATAATATGATAGAAAGGGAGGCTTTTTGAAGTGGGTTCAATAATAATATAAGAATCCAAGCAGCCAAATTGATAAGTTTGGAACCTATTTAGCTGAGCTCAGCACCCATTCACATGGACCCATTTTAGATTCTCACTGAATGGCCCTGAATTTGAAAGTTACAAAGCATTTAAAACAGAACCAGAGAGGAGCTAAAGATGGCAGATCCCTAAGCAGCAAAAAAGGGAGCCTTTCTCAGAGAAACAGTTCAGATGCCAGAATAAAACATCCTGGAGAACACCAGACAGAGCTCTTCTCTTGATCCAGAGAGAAAGTAAAGGTAAAGAAGCTGGTCAAACTCATGGTCGTGGCACTCCCATTGGAGCAAGTCAGACTTGCGGTGCTCTTCTTGGAGCCACTGGGAATCACAGTCACAATGCTCTTGGCCCCTGAGCCATAGCCACAGTGAAGTCAGTAGTTGGTGAGCCCAACAGAGAACAGAGCCAGTGTGGAGACCTGCACAAACCCTTGGTGAGTGCTTGGAATTTGACCCTCCCATGGGAAAAGGGTGATTGACTGGACCACATATTTGTATTGGGCAGGTCAGTCCTGAACAAGAATGGCAGTGACTTCAGTTGATTGCTCCCTACCCAGAGCAGATTTGTGGGATCTGCTTGCACTGTGTCAAGACTCTGGGTGGGATCCAATATCCAGGGAAAAATTGTACCCAAAGTTGTCCTGAACTGGTTCTGTCCATGCAGCACACACTAAAGTGGTGAAAGCCCCTGCTTGTTGACTTAAGAGTGGAGGGGCCAGCCTAGACCACCCCTGCTTGCACCTCAATGACCAACAGCAAACTGGAGAGGGCAGAAATCCCAAGCTAGCATGCTTCAAAAGAACAATAACCAAAAGGAAAGCAGCTGGGAACTCCACCATACACCTGTACAGAAGAAACCAAAAAGACAAGAGAGACAAATAAGAAAAAGCCTCCACCACCAAACCCAGGGAATATCATTCCAAATGAGACAAAGACAGAAGAGAATGAGGGCAGCAAACATACAATATCAGGCATGGCATCAGCTGACATAAAGAAATATCTCCATGACATCATAGGTGAGTTCAAAACTGAAATGTTAATACAAGTAAAGCAAGATATAAGAAGATTAATAAAAGAAATGCTAAGCACCTCTCAAAATGACACAGATGGAAGAATGGAGGAACACAGAAGAAAAGGAGTGAAACATTTGAAGAATACAAAAAAACCTAGAATACATGAAACAGATTCAAAGAGATTAACAGGAAATTAAAAACTCCACTGAAAGCTGGAAAAATTGCCTGAAATAAACTAGAGGTAGATTAACAATACTTGAAAATAGGCTTGTAATGTGTGATTGTGAAAGGAGAGATCTCTTTAAAATAACAAGGAAATAGGCAGTACCTACAAAGATCAGAAGACCACAAGAGTATCTATAATTTAAGAATCAAAAATGTGAGTGAAGAAGCAGCAGTAAACACAAAGGAAATACAAAGTTGATTCACAGAAACAATTAAGGAAAACTTCCCAAGCATAGAAAAAAAGAAATGATATTCAGATGTATAAGGCATACAGAATTCCATCCACCTATAACCAAAACAGAGCTACACCCACACATATAATAAGATTCCAGAAATTCATCACAAGAACAGAACATTAAAAGCCATCAGAGAAAAGAAACAGATCACCTATAAAGGAAAATCCATCAGAATCACAACAGACTTCTTAACACAAACCATCAAATCAAGAAGAGCTTGGAGTGAACTACTCCAAGACCTGAAAGAAAATAACCTCCAACCCAGATTGATGTACCTCCAAAACTGTGTCTCAGAATTAATGGAGAAACAAGATACTTCCATGACAAAGAGGAACTGGGGGAGTTCATAACCACTAATCCAACCCTAGAAAAAATACTGAAGGACATTCTAAAGGGAAAGAAAGCTAAACAGAATTTCAGGAACAGTGACAGAGAGGCCTCAATGAATGGTGCAGACAGTGGAATGAGGAGAAAAGCAGACAACCAATGATTGAAAAATAGCATAGTAGAAATGAGGCAGAGAAGTTTGGCTATAATCTCTAACATAGATGGCTTCAATACACTAATAAAAAGAAACACAGGCAAAGTAGATCAGGAGATATTGTCCATCGAGATGCTCTGTATAGGAAATATATTTAACCTGAAAGAGGGTTTATGGACCAATAGCCAAATATGAGAAAACAATGTTCTATGTGACAGTAACCATAGAGAAATAAGGGCAATTCATCCAGCATCTACAGATAGGATGGAAATACTTTTGTGTAGTAGAGAACTACTCAGCTATAATGAAGGAAAACATTGAGGCATTTGTAGGTAAAGGAATATAACTAAAGATAAAGCCCAGGGGTAAGAAGGTTCAGAACCTTTCAGGTAAATAACCTGAGTCCTCACTCAAAAAACTAAAGGAGTTAGAGGGACCAAAAATGTACAATGCACCCTATAAAGTGAAAAGGGAGGAATTTTTCTAAAAAAGAAAGGCAGAAGATATTGTTAGTAGTGTATCAAGATTTAAATCCACATTATTCTCACTGCTTTGTTTAGTTTGATTATATTCTGTTCCAGTTTATCTACTTGTACTACATTTGAGGACACAGACAGCTATCCCCAAAGTAGCAGGATCTATTATGATAACCATCCTTAATTTCCTATTAAATTAATCTGAAGCCCTGTATAACTCACACTTATTATGACTGATCTTATTTAAATCTGGTTTGTTTGATTACTGTTTTGTCTTGACTGACTTTATTCAAACGTGTCATGATTGATAGTATCAAGTCTGAGAATATAGGCAAACTACTCTGAAGATGACCAGATGCACTAGGATGCCCTCTCTGGTTTGACTATTAACTGCTTTTGAAGTCTTATAATGTCTCCAAAGTTTTGTTTTTATTAATATTTTTATGTACTGCTGAAGATGACAAGATTCATTAGTATGACCTCTCTTGTTTGACTATTACCTGCTTTTCAAGTCTTATGTCTCCAATGTTTTGTTTTTATTAATACAGTTATGTACTGCTATGTTCCATTATACTTTGATTGATGATATAGAAAATTGTATTGAAGATAACAAGAGACAGTAACCATTGTAAGTCACCTTGTACTGTGGTTTTATATGACTTTTTTGTTCCATAATTTTCTAGGAATTTGTTTTTCTTTGCACTCTATACATGTAGAGACTCATGCATGCATAGAACTTCTAAACAGTTAATGAGAACTGATTATATAATTCATGATGAAATGAACAACTACTTTGAAGAAAAAGAGACACTAGGTTACCCAATGCTTATTCTGTAGCATCATGATATGAAGTTCAGTAATACTATTATTCTCCTGTCATAGTGATTTTAGTCTGTTTTGTTTTGTTTAATTTTAACATACATGTAGCATGGACAGTTATTTTGAAGAGAATGAGAGACATTATGCCAGCCATTGTTGACTTCCCTATTGTCTGGTGTTAAAGACCTAAAATGTCTTCATCATCCTGTTCTGACCAGTTTAATACTATTTTGTTTTGTATGAATTCACTCTATGTGAACATATGGACAACTATTTGGAAGAAAACAAGAAACAGTATGATAGATGGTAAAGTTCTCTGGTTGTCTTGCTGTGAAATATGTTTCTTACATTGCTTTCTTATGTTGTTTTGTTATGTTTAATTTTATCATCTTTAAGATAAAATAAAATGAAAATAAAAATAAAACAGAACCACAAAAAGACATGATGTTGGAAATAATTTAGCTAGACTCTTACATTAATTATTGTTTGACACTTTTTGCTTCTTCTTTGTTGAGAAGGTTGATTTTTTTCCTGTGGGTGCAGCTCATTCTGCTTTTATCATGGGATTGTACTCTGAGTAATTTTCTATTCCCTAAGTGAAACACAGGACACAATTTGAACGCAGGACTCAAGATGACCTCAGCTGTGCCAATATACATCACTTTTGTTTGATGATCACAGCAAGTTATTTAAACAACTTGGCTGTGAATCATTGTTTTCAACCTGGAAAGCTGAGAATGGAGAATCTCAAGAGATTAACTGCCTTCTCACATTAGATCAGATAAGGAAGGGAGCTAATGCAGAACACACTTGACATGTGCCCCAGAAAGCAGAAGGTTATAATGGGCTCTCTGTCCCAGTGAAATCAGTCCCCCAATCTTAACTCTTCTTGCCAACCTATTGACCTTTACTTGGCTGTTAGGGACTCATTATTTATTATTAGATATGTATGATTTCTAGCAATGAAATAGATTTCAGAAAAAGACCATTTTATAGCATTTGATGTCAAAATATACCAGGGAGAACTCTAAACATTAACTTTCCCTAGAGTTGGTTAGATATCAAACCAAAGCAGTCAGATAAAACAAGGAACACTAGAAAATTGAGTACTTATGCCCAAATGATACCTATGCAAAACAGGAATAAAATGTCCCATTAAAGAAACTGCATGACATTCCTACAGTCTCAATTTAACTTGATCATAATTGTAACAAAATTATATAAGCATTTATTACCAAGATATTACATAAAATTATGTGAGCATTTACAGACAAGAGATTACATAAATAATTGAAGCATAACAATTTTGATTACTCATATACATCTTAATCCAGAATCTATGAAACAGAAGCAAACTCTTACCTACTTCCACTTATCTATGAGGAAGACCTCCAAATGGTATACTTCTTAAGATATAGGACCTCCAAAAAATATAAACAGAATACAACTCAACCTGCTAGATGTATGTAAGTCCAAGTTCCTATCCTACAAAAATGAGAAATGAATTCTAGGATGAACATCATTTAAGAAAATGAACAATTTATGGAGAGGGAAATAATTCTAAGAGACAGAATATGCAGGGAAAGTGAATTGACCAAATTTTAATTTTTAAACAAGCTAAAATGATTGTATGCCTTCATGAGTTTCTTGGTGATATTTTAATACATTTGTGATCTATGTATTGATGAAGTCATGATATTTGAGTTACCCATCCTTTTAAGCACTAATTGTTTCTATATTACGAGAATGTCACTAGCCCTTTCTTCCACCTATTTAGGATTATGTAGCCCAATATTATATCCTGTCACTGTCTTTCACTTTGAAAGAACAGCAATAGTTATTCCCTCTTTCCTCTTTGATTCTGTCCCTTGGGATCAATCTCCAAATTCTGGTATTGGCCCCATATATTCTGTCAGTAATTTTTCTCGTTTTCTCTGAAATCATATACATTTTCTTCCAAGTAAAAAAGACCTCCTAAAGTATCTATCCCTTTGTGATTTTTTCTTTCATCATTAAGCCACACTATTTTTGAGACACAATTTCACTTCATACTTCAGTCTTCTTTCATTCCTATATAGCCCAGTCTGTCCTTGAAGTCACAGAGATCATCCAGGCTCAGAATCCTGGCCACTGTGAAGACAAGCATCAGCCATCATTCTTGGATTGGGAAAGTCATCCTGGTTGAAAAAGCAAGAATGTGGATCTCCAACCTGCAGCATGCATGTCTCTTTATATGTTGGCACTGGATCATGAAGCAGTGTGGGCAGAACTTAAGGAAAAACAGGCCCTAAAATTGAGAACAACACTGCAACAGGCATAGGCTGCCTGGAGCCACCAACAAGAGCCTGCCCTGCCACCCAGAACATCAAGGAGGCCAGGGGCAGGCATAAGCTTCCTGGAACCTCCTCTGTGGGTGCACCCCAGCACCTGGAACATCTCAGAAGCCCGCCCAAGACTGAAAACTGCCCTGGACTGCTTCTGCTGGGCCTGCCCTCCCACATGGAACATAAGAAAATATCAGCAGGCTCCAGTTAGTGTGAAAAACTTTGGAACTTTGCTCACAGGCAGCAAACCTTGGACTACAGCAGATTAACTGTATCAGTGTGGTGAATATGCCCCTTAAATGGAGGTGTACAGTTCATTCAAATTTAATGGAGAAACAAGATGCTTCTATCACAAAGAACAACTGATGAAATTCATGTCCACCAAACCAATACTAGAAAGAGAACTGAAAGACATACTAGACAGAGATAAAAATGACCACAATCCTCAAAACAACAACAGAAAAAAACAACCAGTTAGGATAAGCAATTAAATAAGGGGAAAAGGAGAAAGAAACAACTGGAACATAACATGGCAAAGTCAAGCCAGTACATATCAATGATATCCATAAAAATATATGGCTTCAATTCACCTATAAAAAGAAATGGATTGGAGAATGGATCAAGAAACAGAATCCTACAATATGCTGTATACAAGAAACACATCTGAACCAAAAGGAAATTCATAGATTAAAGGATGGAAAACAATGTTCCATACAACAGGAACCCAGAAAATGCAGGAGTAGCTATTCTATTTGGAGAGAACATGAACTTCAAACCTAAAATGATTAAAAGAGATAGATAGAGAGGGTCACTACATACTTGTTAGTGGAAAAATTCAAGAGGAAGAACTAACAATTATAAATATATATGCACCAAATACAGGAGCACCCAACTATAAAAGACAGATTCTAATGGACATGAAAAACCAAATACACAAGAACACAATTATAACAGGAGATCTTAACAGCCCATTGTCGCAAAGAGGTAGATCAACTAGACAAAAAGTCAGTAAAAGAAATAACAGAACTGAAGCATACCTGTGAGCAATTGTACTTAGTAAATGTATACAGAGTATTCCACTCAACCACATGAGAATACACATTCTATGCAGCTGCACATGGGACATTTTCCAAAATAGCCCATATATTATCCCATAAAATATTCTTAAGTAAATGCAAAAGTATTGAAATCATACCATGCATAACACCTGACCATAGTGCACTGAAATTGGAAATTATGTCAAAAGAAATTGTAAAACTTGCATAAATTCATGGAAATTAAATAATAGCCTTTTGGACAACCTCTGGGCTACAGAAGAATTTAAAGAAGAAATAAAGCAATACCTACAATTCAATGAAAATATAGAAACAACATGCTGTAACATGTGGGATGCAATGAAAATTGTCTTAAGAGGGAAACATATAGCAATAAACTGTCATGTCAAGAAAACAGAATGAGCACAAATAAACCTAATGCTCCATCTCAAGTTTTTAGAAAAATAAGAGCAAGCTAAACCCAAAGCTCATAAAGTAGAGGAAATTGTAAAGATTAGAGCAAACCTCAATTCAATTGAAACTAGAAAAACCATACAAAGAATTAATGAATCAAAAAGCTGGTGTTTTGAGAAAATAAGCAAAATTGACAAATGAAGAGAAAGAAAGAAAAAACCCAAATTCATGCAATAAGAACTGAAAAGGGGAAAATTACTACAGATCCCATGGAAATTCAAAAGATAATGAATACCTACTTTGAAAATCTCTACTCCCATAGAATGGAAAACACAGAGGAAATGGACAGATTTCTAGAAACATAAGAACTACCAAAGCTCAACCAAGAAGATATAGGAAGATATAGCAATTTTGAACAACTCAATATCAGCTATTGAAATTGAAAATGTGATTAAAAACTTACCAAAAAAGAAAAGGTCAGGTCTGGATGGATTCACAGCTGAAATCTACAAGAAGTTTAGAGAAGATTTGATGCCAACATTTCTTAAAATCTTCAATGAAGTTGAGAAGAAAGCAATCCTACCTAACTCATTCCTGGAGGCAAGTATTACTCTGATACCAAAACCAGAGAAAGATCCAACCAAAAAAGAGAACTATCGGCCAATCTCACTAATGAACATTGATGCAAAGATTCTCAACAAAATACTGGCAAAAAGAACTCAGCAAATCATCAAGAATATTATACGTTATGGCCAAGTTGGGTTCATTCCAGAAATGCAGGGATGGTTTAACATACACAAATCAATAATTGTAATACACCACATCAACAGAGCCAAAAATAAAAACCACATGGTCATCTCAATAGATTCAGAAAAAGCTTTCAACAAAGTCCAACACATTTCATGTAAAAAACCCTTCAGAAACTCAGAATACACGGTGTCTACCTAAACCTTATAAAGGCCATCTATGACAAACCAACAGCCAACATGATACTAAACTGGACAAAAACTGAAAGCTTTCACTTTAAAATCAGTAACAAGACAAAGATGTCCAATATCACAACTCCTTTTCAATATAGTTCTGGAAACACTAGCCAGGGCAATCAAACAAGAGAGAGAAATACAAGGAGTAAAGTTAGGAAAGGAAGCAGTTAAATTATCACTATTTGCAGATGACATGATACTCTATATAGACAAACCAAAAAATGCCATTAAAAAACTACTAGAGGTAACAAACAAGTTCAGCAGTGAAGCTGTATACAAAGTCAATGCTCAAAAATCATTACCATTCATGTACACAAACAAAAAACTCACTTAGAGAGAAATTATGTAAATATCACTATTTACAATAACATGTAAAAAAAATGAAATACTTAGGAATCAACCTAACTAGAAATACAAAAGGCCTATATGCTGAAAATTATACTATACTGAAAAAGGGGATTTAAGAGGATATTAGAAAATGGAAGGATATTCCTGACTCTTGTCTAGGAAGAACCGACATTTTGAAAATGGCCATACTCCCAAAACTGTTATACAGATTTAATGCAATCCCATTCAAAATACCATTGACATACCTCACAGATCCACATAAAGCACTGCTAAAATTCATTTGGAAGCAGAAGAAATGTAGAATAGCAAAGTCAATTCTAGGCAACAAAAGCAAGGTAGGAGGCATCTCAATTCCTGACTTGAAACAGTACTATAAACCCACAGTGATAAAATCAGCTTGATAATGGCAAAGAAATAGACATGAGGATCAATGGAACAGATTAGAAGATGCAAGCACAACTACAAAGGCACTCAGCCAGCTGATATTTGACAAAGGGGCTAAATATGTCCACTGGAAAAAGGATAGTCTCTTTAATAAGTGGTGTTGGAAAAATTGGCTCTCTCTATGCCAAAGACTGAAACTAGATGCAAGCCGAACATCATGCACAAAATTAAGTCTAAATGGATCAAACAACTAAATATTAAAACAGACACACTAATATACTGGAAGACAAGGTAGGTAGAAGTCTTGGAGACATAGGGGTAGGCAGAGAATTCATGAACACAACACAAACTGCACGGGAAACACTTCAAAGAATCAACAAATGGGATCTCACATTATTGAAAAATTTCTGCAATTCAAAGGAAATCACCAACAGAGTGAAAAGAAAACCAACAGAGTGGGAAAAATTTAACCAGCATTCCCTCAGAAAAAGGACTTGTGTGCAGAATATATAAAGAATTGAAAAACATCAAGCCCCTAAATTCAAAGACCCTCTCCAAAAATGTGCATGTGAGATGAACACACAGTTCTCAGAGAAAGATATACAAATGGCAAATAATTACATGAAGAACTGTTCACCATCACTGGTCATTTGAGAAATGCAAATTAAAACAACATTGAGATTCCACTTCATTTTTGAAAGAATACCTGCCATCAAGAAATCAACTGATAACAAATTTTGGCCAGGCTGTGGGGAAGAGGAACACTGCTCCACTGTTGGTGGGAATGTAGACTGGTGCAACCATTATTGAAATCCATATGGAGAATTCTCAGAAAACTAGGATTGGAACCCCCAATCAGTCTAGCTATTCTCCTCCTGGCTATTTTCCCAGAAGAACTGAAAATTTCGTATCACAGTGATATATGTGCACCCATGTTCATAGCCACACAATTTGTGATAGCTAAATGCTGTAAACAACCAAGATTCCCATCAACTGCAGAGTGGATGAAAAAGATGTGGCATTTTTATACAATGGAATATTACCCAGCTATAAAAAAGGGTGAGTTTGAGGCCTTCATTGGTAAGTTGGGATATCTTGAGACTATCCTCATTAGTGAAATAAATAAGAATCAAATTTATAAATATCACATTGTGTCTCTAGTGTAAAAAGTAAATAAGAACTACAAGAATAGTAAAACCAAAATGTGTAATTGCTATTGTAAAAAAGAGAGGAAAAGAAAGTGCCCTAAGGGATATAACTGCAGGTGTGTTTGGGTTTGTAAAATAGATGACCATATTGCTCAATCTTTCTTGGGTCTTTAAGCAGAATTGTTTGTATTCTTACTATTTGAATCTTTACTATCCATCCTTTAACTTTGTAACTTGAACAACTACATCCAGGATGACCATATGTAATTTATAATCTACTGAATTCTTACTGGGGCTTTTTCTCATTTTCCTTTTTTTCTTTCTTTTTCTTTCTTTCTTTTAGAATTCCATATTCTTGTTACCTTTTTTTCTGTTTTGCTTTTTTTTTCTTCTCTTTAAATAAAATTTTAAAAATGTATAATTGCTATTATAAATAAAGAGGAAATAGGAAGCACTATAAAAGATATAGCTGCATGTATGTTTAGGTGTGTGGGATTGATTACCATATTTCTAGGTTCTTGTTGGATTTTTCAACTGATCTCATTGCACTCTCACTGCTTCAGTGTCCACTTTGTGTGCTTTAATTTTGTAACTTGAGAAACTATTTCTAAAAGAAAAATATGTAATTTATCAACTAGTGATTTCTTACTGTTTATTATCTTTTCGTGAAATTCTGTAATATTTCTATCCTTTTTCTTTGTTTTTCTCTTTAAATAAAATAAATGAGAGCAACATCCTAAGGGCATCAAGTCCTATATGCAAAACACAACTGAGTATGGCATTTTAATTATCTTATGTGGATATGAAGTAAACACTATTAATACAAAAACACATGACTTTTGCATGTATAAAAGTGAGAGGGGCAAAGATATATAGTCAAGACACTATCATGTAATGATCCATGGTAATTTCATGATGGCTGTCATTACTTAACTTCACCATATTCACTCATTTTCAAAATAGGTGCTGGCTTCTCTGAGACATTCATCACCAGAGCTGCCTGCCTAACACACTGACATGGCCATGGGGCCTCCTTCTGTAGGTGAGAACCAGCCCAACCCTGATTCTACAACTCTGGAATAGAACTCAGACCTGGCAGCCCTGGTGTTCCCATTCAGTGCTCAGGGCAGAACACAGACACCATGGATCTGAGGCTAAGATGGGTTTTCCTTGCCAATATTTTAAAGATGATTTATGGATAATAGCAGATCCTGAGTGTATAAATATACACAAGTGCACTAAACATGTGACATGTGTGACAGTTTCCTGATCAATATCTCTGTTTGTAGATGCCCAGGGTGAGGTGCAGCAGGTGCAGTGTGGGGAGCCTCTGTGGAGCCTGCAAGGTCCTGAGGACTCTCCTTTGTAACCTCTGCATTCACCTTCAGTAGCTATAATGTGTACTGCTTCTGCCAGGCTTCATGGAAGCGGAAGACTGGGTCTTAAGTATTAACTACAGAAGCCAGCACATTCTAAGCAGATTTCATGAGGGTTAATTGACTGAGACCAAAGGCCAAGAACACAGTGTGCCTATGAATTATCAGGGTGGAACAGAGCACATGGCTGTGTATGAGTGTGTAAGGGAAATAGTGACAGCACAGCATTACAAACCAGACAAAACCTTCCTTCAGGGATGTCCATCACCAACAGAGGGCAAAGAGGATCCACAGAGGACAGGAAAGGTCCCAAGAGCAGGTGCAGAGAAGCAAGTTGGGGAGCGATTGCTTTCTGTCAGCCTCTGTGCTTCCCTTTCTGACCTACATCATATATCCTGAGTGAACCTTCAGCACATAAGCTGTAAATGATTTATAGAGTAAACAAGTTATAAATAAAAATTCTCTCTTCAATTTAATAATGGATATATATTTACATAATTACTTTTTATCTATATACATGTATACTTTTATCTATATGATTACTTATCTATATATAGGTACTTATCTATACATAATTACTTTTTATCTATATATAGTTTCATAATTACATTTTACATATTTTACATATTTACATAATGTTTACATGTTTTCTTAATTACTTTTATCTATTAACATGACTTTTCTTTGATGAGTAAATGTGGCTTGTATGCATTTTAGCATATGCTGTAAACTGTGAGTTTTGGAGGTTTTTTGGGTGAAAAATCATCATCATTTACAAACAAATCAGATCGTTTTACCCAGATGATAAGGAGTTGTCCCACGCAGAATTCAATGCTTCAGATTGGGCAATTAAATCCTTAACATCCCTCTCCTCAGGATCTGAGAACACCCAGCTCTTCCCTCAGCCAGCTCATTTCAGGAAACTTTGTTCCCAGGATCAGCACCAGCACCATGTGAGCACAGCACTCAAGGGAGGAGTGAAAAGGGGCAGCCTGGCTGCACTCCGGGCACTGCTCGAGGGCCTCAGTGAGCTCTTTCTGCTCATGGGAGCTGAACAGGAGTAGGGACTGTGCTTTCTTTATAGAGGTTAGAAATAAGGATTTATTCAAGAGATTAGTAACATTCTATCTTTTGGATGTCTATTTACCTCCTTACCTACATGCTTATATATAATCTCTCTTTTGGCTTGGAACCCAGGTCCTTTCAAAGCCTCATGTACTTATAGGCAAGAATATTCAGAGGTGCCTAGACTTAGGGCCTATGAATATGTTTTAAGAGCATGTGTTAGTGAAGTTTCTTCAATACAGTTCTTGGAATGGACAATGGAAATACAAGCCTGGCTTGCTTTCATCATATATGATTTATCCCTATAATAAGATCAGGCACAAGGAAGTTTTGTCTCTATTAATAAAAGCATTGCTGTGCTGTAGTCAGTATTTCTAAGACTTAAGCTGGTAGTAGTATTTGCAAAATATTGTGACAAATCATTCAATGTGAATTTTCTGGAAAATTTTCAATTTTTGTTTTTCAAACAGTTTCCCTGTCTCTTGTCACTTCTGATGCCATTCAATCCTCTTCTCTTTGGTCAATTTCCCTTCAGGAACCCAAACCAGGAGCTCTTCTAAGAAATCCTAACCATGGTTAGGTTGGTATTGTTACTCAGCTCATCTACTCAGTTCAGAGGAAGGATGAATTGATTTGTTGTGCTTCTTGTTGCTTCCCCTAGGCCATAGGTTTGTGCAAGGTCATGGGAATGGTGTGCTTGATTTGTTTACCTCCAAGAAATTGTATGCCTTGTGCCAGGTCATGGGAAGGGTAAATTGGCTTCTTTTTCTTCTTGTGATTCCTCTCAGGCCCAGCATGTCTTCTGCTGACTCACAGGAATCTGAAATTTGGCTTATCCTCCTCTCGGGACCCTCATGGTTTGTGCTGAGTAACAGGAAATGTGAAATGGCTTCTTATTTTTCTTGATATTCCTCCTAGACCCATCATGCCTTTGAAAGTGTTCTTGCTTTTAATAAAATATATCATTTCACAGAGGTGTGGTAACCCTGAAATGCATAAAACTCTTTCAAACATAACATCACACACAAAGTTCCAGGAAACTCTTTTTATATGTTGGAGGAGTATATTCAAAAACATCAGCAAAATTTTAAAACATTAAACAATTAGACAAGTAATATAATCCTTTAATTTTGTTACCAACTGTTATGTTTATACATGGCTGTGAATTATTCTCTGTGTTTGATGGTGCAGTATTGAAGCCAACAATTATAGTGATACATATTTATATTACCAGAGCTCACAATAGATAAAATATGGGAGTGACCTATTTATATTCATGCAGGATAAATGAAGACTGAAAATGAGGTGTATCTACATAGTAAAGGTAAATTTGGGTTGTTTTTTGTTCCAACAAAATTTTATTTATACAAACAACCAGTTCACAGTGTGCAGACTTTCAGATCATCTGCAAGCCAAAATGAATCCTACACTAGTTGAACTGCAACAGAAGGAGAAGGTGGCTCCCTGTCTACTAGCAAGGTCCCTTTGGGGTATTTCAATCTTGAATTGGGTGTCCTCACAAGACATGATGTTTTCATTGGGCCACTCTGCAAAAAAAGACTTCATTGTTAAAGTCTTAGCTTCTTTGACATTTTCTGTCATCAAAATAGTCTGGTTTATACACCTGTTGCCTTGTCCTTTAAAAAAATTCCATTATGCTGTTTCAGATCTCTTTAAATAAACCCAGATTTGTTTTTTCATGCAGATCATGATGAAACAAACTCACTACCCATTCTATTAAAGGTTTGCTGTATGTGATAAATCTTCTCATTGAGTGGGACTAGATGAAAGTGTTAGATTGATGCAAAATTGAGAGTTGTATTTCACAGACAGTAACATTTACTACCTTCAATGAAGCCTTGATTGTTGTTGTTGTCATTTTTACTGGTAGTGTTGTGGTGGTGGTGGTGTGTAAGTGTGTGTGGGTGTGTTTGTGTGTGTGTGTGTTTAATGTCTCTTCTGTCCCATGAGTCTTTTTTTCTTTTTATGATCTTTGACTCGGGCCTTTCAAGAGCTACCTATAATAATGAAACTGCTGAGGGTGTGTGTTGGCAGCCCTTTTCAGCATTAAGTTGCACAGAAGCATTAATATGTCTTGAGTAAGTTAATTTAATCTTAAAATTTGTTTTAAGGTTTAAAATATTATCTTCTCATATAGTTGTCACTGGACACTGTTTTTGTAGTGACTTAAAGAGCTGATGCTTGCCAATGTCAGTTGTGATGATTCCTTTATATATGAGGTGCTCCCTTGGCTGCTTACAGGCTACTTTGTAAGGTGCTTGGATTAGGTTAGGGAGAGGTGTGAGATAGATAGTTAAGTCAATGGAATTTTTCTAGTTCCAATTTTATCATTCATTCCATTCCTTTTCTAAATTTTTTCATTTTTTTAAAAGCTCACTTCAAGATAACAGCCATCTGTCTCATTCTAGGCTGCATTTATGGAAGTCAGTGTATATTTATTTGTATTAAACACCTAACAATGCCATGGATTATCTTTAAAATGGACTTATACTTTTCAGCAGTTTCTGCATCTAAATAGACTGAAATTCTAAAAAGTTAGGAGACTTAAAACTTTAGAAAATTTTTGGTTGAATCTCATCTATTCTTATTTAGTTAATTTTGATACTAGAAGGAAGAAAACAAAAATAAAACTTGGGCCAACTCTGGAAGGTCTTTTTGCACCAAAAGCAGATGCTGGAAAAGTTGTGTCCCAGACACATCCAAGCCCAGATTTGATATGGACTCCAGTCCTTTCTTGTCTTCCCTCCTTTGAAAAGATTTTTCTTGTATCCAATTTTAAATATGGCATGCTACTAAATGCAAAGGCAGTCTGTCTCACATTTGGGATTCCAAATCACAAAGGAATTCTGCTACAGGGCCTATACTCAGTGAAATGACTGCCTCAGTGGGGGAGCTGAAGTTGGTGACCAGAGAACTGATATTCCCTGAATTTCTGGAGGACCTGGAAGATGCCTGGGAAACTATCAGTGGAGTTGTACTATAGCTTCTCCAAAGCTTGGCCCTCTTTGGGACACACATTTCCTGTCTCATTAGGCTCTGTAGTTGTGGCATTGCTCCTTCAGTGGAGCTCCAGAGCCTCATGCCATCACTTCCTCAGAGTGTGGCAGTCTTAAACTGTAACAAGAAGGCCACACACCTTTCTTTACTCATGTCTGTTAATCAACACTTGCTAGTCCTTGGGATTTCTTGTTAATGACTTCACTATTGCCCTATCTAAAAAAGTATTCTTTGGGTGTGGGTTTGTGCCTCAATGTTATTATAATGGTACAGAAAGAAAGGGTGCATTAGTCATCCCTTTACATATGGTGCTTTCTCAAGGAATCTTTTGTGCATCATATACTATGCAGGCAGATTTCTCACTCTTAACTTTGTAATCAGAAAAATGTATCACTCCAAGACAGCTGCTTTGAATTGAGGTTTGGCTTCTTTCCACTTTGTGGTAGATTCTGTGCTGAGGGCAAAAGCTCTCACTCATTAATGGACAACATTTCTATTCATCATTGAACTTGAGTCCAGAAGGAATGGATGACATGATGTGTGATGCAAGCAGAAGATGCTGTAGTATTATCTTTGGGGGGGGTTTAAGGAAACTGGTGGAATCTTGAGATGATAAATGCAAGTTAATTCAGACAAAGATAGTTAAATATCTCATGATCTGTCTAAAATAGGAGACACACATTGGAAACAATTCAAATATCAAAATAAAGTTTTTAAGAAACTGAGAAGTAACTTCTGTAAAAAGATGAAGAAATCTTAGACACAGAGAATGATAGGTGGAATGTTAAAACGACCAAGGTGTGACACATAACCATTACCTATCACAAACATATGGTGATAAATTATCTATAAAGAATGTTGAAAAAATTAAATGATAAAAGAAATTTGGAACATTTTCTAGTGAAAATGATAGACTAGAATACTGGGAAGAAAAATAAGAGGCATCTGTAATTAAAAATGGAAAATGGGTGTGTTTACAAACCAGTTTATGGTAAATGTGAAAAGTTAAGTAACATACACAAGGATATTTTAGAATTAATATTTAAGAAAGATGGTGAAAGTATAAGTTTACTCCCTTTGATTGCTAATTGCTGAAAATATTGCATTTATCTATTGGCCTTTCTACTTTTGACTCAGAAAATCATCTATTCATTTCAATTGCATATTTCTTATTTTTAGGAGAACCAATTTTGATTTCTCCATCCACTGTATGCTTGATAGTCTTTCACTGTCAAAGGAAGCTGGAAAAAATGTTGCCTTGTTTAAGAGAAATAATTCAGAAAATCTTAAATCATTGTTTATTTTTTGTAAGAAAACAAGATTATAAATATGTTAAATGGCATAAAAAAGAGGTAAAAAATCAAAGATATTTTGCAAAACTAAAGAGAACTAAGAAATGGAGGGATTTTAGAGGAAATCTGGTGAAACAATAATTAAGGAGTTTTTGGCACAAATTGTCTACAAAACGTGTGTGTCTACAACAAATGCATCCATTATATAATAAACATTACTGATAAAAATGAATGAGACCTGCCACCGGGAACTTAGCGGAAGACTGCATCAGGCATAGGCTGCCAGGAACTTCCACTGTGCACCCGCCCTGCCACTGGGAACATAGCAGAAGACTTCATCAGGCGTAGGATGCCCAGAACCCACACTGTGGGCCAGCTCTGCTACACGGAACTTAGCAGAAGACTGCATCAGGCATAGGCTGTCTGGAACCTGCACCATGGGCCCACCCTGCCACCAGGAACTTAGCAGAAGCCTGCATCAGGGGTAAGCTGCCCAGAACCTCCACCATGGGCCCACCCTGCCACCGGGAACTTAGCAGAAGCCTGCATCAAGGGTAAGCAGCTCAGAACCTCCACCGTGGGCCCATCCTGCCACCAGGAACATAGTGGAAGCCTACATCAGGCATAGACTGGCTGGAACTTCCACCTTGGGCCCACCCTGCCAGTGGGATCTCAGCTGAAGCCTGCATCAGGTGTAGGCAGCCCTGAAGCTCCACTGAGGACCTGGCCTGCCACTGGAAACTTAGTGGAAGCCTGTATCAGGAGTAGGCTGCCCAGAACCTCCACTGTGGGCCTGCCCTGCCTCAAGGAACTTAGTGGAAGCATGCATCAGGGGTAGGCTGCCCAGAACCTAAACTGTGGGCCTGCCCTTCCACCAGGAACTTAGTGGAAGCCTGCATCAGGGGTAGGCTAACTGGAACCTCCACCATGGGCCTGCCCTGCCACCAGCAATTTAGTGGAAGACTGCATCAAGTGTAGGCTGCCTGGAACCTCCACCATAGGCCCACCCTGTCAGCAGGAACTCAGTGGAAGCTGGTATCAGGGGTAGGCTGCCTGGAAGCTCCACCAAGGGCTTGCCCTGACACCTGGAACTCAGCACAAGCCCATCTCAGGGGTAGGCTACCTGGAACCTCCCTTGTGGGCCTTCCCTGCCACCAGGAACATCGAGGAGGCCCGCCCAAGACTGAAAACTGCACAGGACTGCCACACATGGGCCCACCCTCCCACCTGGAGCATCAGAAAATCTCATCAGTATCCAGTTAGTGTGAGAAAATTTGCTCCCAGATGGTGAACTTTGTACTACACCAGATTGACTGTATCAATGTGGTGAGTATACCCCTAAAATAGAGGTGTACAGGGGATATATAGGTGTACAGTAGTAAAAACCCCCTCCAACTATCTGTAAGACTTTGGTATGAAAATAGTGTGGGTTCCCCTCCTACACATAAAAAACATCAGGCAGAGTGAAAATGACAAAACAAAAAAGCAAAATGCAGTCTCAAACATATAGTTCACCAGAAGCAAGTATAGGAGACATTGAAATAGAGGACCACAAAAGTAACACATTGGGAATCTCTGAAAAGATAACCAGTGAAATAAAAACACAACTGCATCACGCTATAGAGGAAATCAAATTAGAAGTAGTCTCCCATGTAAAGATAGAAATAAAATCTTAAGTAAAGCAATTGTTGAAGCAGCTAAAGAAGAACTAGAGAAAAAAGTACATGAGCATGGGAAACTGATTGAAACTTTGAACTAACAATATAGAAAACAAGCAGAATTCATGAAACAAACTCAAACAGACATCCAAGAAACAAAAAATTCTATTGAAAACGTGCAAAACCACCTAAAGGAAGCTAAGGATAGGATTTCGGACCTTGAGGACAGGATCATAGTTAGTGATCAGGAAAGGATAGAACTTCTAAAAATAACAAAGCAGCATGAAATTACAAACCACAAGCTTCATGATGATGACAAAAACAAAAATGTAAGAATAATGGGCGTTTTTGAAGATACAGGAGTGCAGGCAAATGACATACATAAAGTATTTACACAAATAATAGCAGAAAATTTCCAAAACATGGGGAAAGAATCTGATATGCAGATAAATGAGGAATAAAAAACAGCAAACAGTCACAATCAGCATAAATCCACACCCAGACACATAATAATTAAGATCTCAGGCATACAGCATAAAAACAGAATATTAAAAGTTTTCAGAGAAAAGACACAACTCACCTAGCAGGGAAAGCACATTAGAATCACAGCAGACTTTTCGGCACAAACCCTCAAGTGAAGAAGATCTTGGAGTGAGGTATTTCAAGCCCTGAAAGAAAACAATCTTCAACCCAGACTGATGTATCCAGCAAAACTTTCATTCAAATTTAATGGAGAAACAAGATACTTCGACAACAAAGAACAACTGAAGAAATTCATGTCCACCAAACCAATCCTAGAAAGAGTACTGAAGGACATACTAGGCAGAGATAAAAATGACCACAATCCTCAAAACGACAATAGAAAGAAAAGTCCAGGTAGGATAAGCAATTAAATAAGAGGAAAAGCAGAAAGAAACAACTGGAACATAACATGGCAAAGTCCAGCCAGTACATATCAGTGCTATCCAAAAATACAAGTGGCCTCAATTCACCTATAAAGAGAAATAGATTGAAAGATTGGATCAAGAAACAGGATCCCCAAAATATGCTGTATACAAGAAACACCTATGAACAAAAGGAAAATCATAGATTAAAAGTCAAAGGATGGAAAACAGTATTCCATGCAACAGGAACCCAGAAAAAAGGATGGATAGCTATTCTATTTGCAGACAATGTGAACTTCAAACCTATAATGATTAAAAGAGATAGAGAAGGTCACTACATACTTATTAGTGGTAAAATTCAAGAGGAAGAACTAACAATTATAAATATATAAGTGCCAAATACTGGAGCACCCAACTATATAAGACAGATTCTAATGGACATGAAAAACCAAATACACAAGAACACAATTATAACAGGAGATCTTAATAGCCCATTGTCACAAAGAGATGGATCAACTAGACAAAAAGTCAGCAAAGAAATATCAGAACTGAAGCATACCTGTGAGCAATTGGACTTAGTAGATGTTTACAGAGTGATCCACCCAACAACATCAGAATACACATTTTTCTCAGCTGCACATGGGACATTCTCCAAAATAGACCACATATTATCCCATAAAGCATTCGTAAGTAAATTTAAAGGCATTGAAATCATACAATGCATATTATCTGACCATAGTGCACTGAAATTTGAAACTTATGACAAAAGAAACTGTAAAACCTACATAAATGCATGGAAATTAAATAACAGCCTTTTGAACAACCAGTGGGCTAGAGATGAAATTAAAGAAGAAATAAAACAATACCTACAACTCAATGAAAATGTAGAAACAACATACTGTAATCTGTGGGATGCAGTGAAAGTAGTCTTAAACAGGAAATACATAGCAATAAACTGTCATATCAAGAAAATAGAAAGAGCACAAATAAACAACCTAATGCTCCATCTCAAGCATCCAGAAAAAGAAGAGCAAGCTAAACCCAAAGCTCATAGAAGAGAGGAAATTGTAAAGGTTAGAGCAGAAATCATTGAAATTGAAGCTAAAAAGACAATACAAAGAATTAGTGAATCAAAAAGCTGGTGTTTTGAGAGAATAAACAAAATTGACAAATCACTAGTTACCCTTATCAAGAGAAAGAGAGAAATATCCCAAATTCATGCAATAAGAACTGAAAAGGGAGAAACTGCTACAGATCCCATGGAAATGCAAAAGATCATGAATACCTACTTTGAAAATCTCTACTTACACAGAGTGGAAGACATAGAGGAAATGGACAGATTTCTAGAAACATATGAACTACCAAAGCGCAACCAAGAAGATATAGCAATTTTGTACAACCCAATATCAGCTATTGAAATTGAAAATGTAATTAAAAACTTACCAAAAAAGAAAAGCATAGGTCCTGATGGATTCACATGTGAATTCTACAAGAAATTTAGAGAAGATCTGATCACATACTCCTTAAACTCTTCAATGAAATTGAGAAAAAAGCAATCCTCCTTAAATGATTCCTGGAGGCAAGTATTACTCTGATACCAAAGCCAGAGAAAGATCCAACCAAAAAAGAGAACTATAGGCCAATCTCACTAATGAACATTGATGCAAAGATTCTCAACAAAATACTGGCAAAAAGAACTCAGCAAATCATCAAGAATATTATACATGACCAAGTGGGGTTCATTCCAGGAATGTAGGGATGGTTTAACATACACAAATCAATAAATGTAATACACTACATCAACAGAGCCAAAAACAAAAACCACATAGTCATCTCAATAGATGCAGAAAAAGCTTTAGAGAAAGTCCAACACATGTTCATGATAAAAACCCTTCAGAAACATGGAATACATGTACCTCAACCTTATAAAGGCCATCTATGACAAACCAACAGCCAACAGTATACTAAATGCACAAAAACTCTAAACTTTCACTTTAAAATCAGGAACAAGACAAGGATGTCCACTCTCACCATTCCTTTTCAACATAGTTCTGGAAACACTAGCCAGGGCAATCAGACAAGAGAGAAAAATAAAAGGAATAAAGATAGGAAAGGAAGAAGTTAAATTATCACTATTTGCACATGACATGATACTTTATTTAGAAGAACCAAAATACTATGTTAAAAGACAGCTAGAGGCAATTATAAAGTTCAGTGGTGTAGCTGGGTACAAAGTCAATGCTCAGAAATCAATAACATTCCTGTACACAAAAAACTCACTGAGAGAGAAATTATGGAAATATCTCCCTTTACAATAACATCTAAACAATGAAATAATTTGGAATCAACCTAACTAAAAATGTAAAAGACCTATATGCTGAAAATTATACTATACTGAAAAAGGAGATTGAAGAGGGTATTAGAAAATGGAAGGATATTCCTTGCTCTTGGTTAGGAAGAACCAACATTATGAAAATGGATATTCTCCCAAATCTGTTATATAGATTTAACACAGTCCCAATCAAAATACCATTGATGTACCTCACAGATCTATACAAAACACTACTAAAATTTATTTGGTAACAGGATAAAACTAGAATAGCAAAGGCAGTTCTAGGCAACAAAAGCAAGGCACGAGGCATCTCAATTCCTGACTTGAAACAATACTATAAGGCCACAGTGATAAAATCAGCTTCGTACTGGCTAAGAAATAGACTTGAGGATCAATGGAACAGATTAGAAGATGCAAGCACAACTACAAAGACACTCAGCCACCTGATATCTGACAAAGGGGCTAAATATGTTCACTGGAAGAAGGATAGCCTATTTAATAAATGGTGTTGAAAAAATTGGCTCTCTACATGCCAAAGACTGAAACTAAATCCATGCGTATCACCATGCACAAAACTAAAGTCTAAATGGATCAAAGACATCAATATTAAAACAGAAATACTAAATCTAATGGAAGACAAGGTAGGGAGAAGTCTTGGAGACATAGGGGTAGGCAGAGAATTCATGAACCAAACACAAACTTCATGGGAAACACTTCAAAGAATCAACAAATGGGATCTCACATTATTGAAAAGTTTCTGCACTTCAAAGGAAATCACCAACAGAGTGAAAAGAAAACCATCAGAGTGGGAAAATATTTTAACCAGCAACCCCTCAGACAATGGACTTGTGTCCAGAATATCTAAAGAATTGAAAAACATCAAGCCCCCCAAATTCAAAGACCCTCTCCAAAAATGGGCATCTGAGATGAACACACAGTTCTCAGAGAAAGATATACAAATGGCAAACAAATACATGAAGAAATGTTCGCCATCACTGGTCATTTGAGAAATGCAAATTAAAACAGCATTGAGATTCCACCTTACTCTGGAAAGAATAGCTGCCATCAAGAAATCAACTGATAACAAATGTTGGCGAGACTGTGGGGGGAAAAGGAACACTGCTCCACTATTGGTGGGAATGTAGGCTGGTGCAACCATTATGGAAATCCATATGGAGAATTCTCACAAAACTAGAATTGGAAGTTCCATTCAATCCAGCTATCCTCCTCCTAGGTATTTTCCCCAAAGAACTGAAAAGTTCATATCATAGTGATATATGTGCACCCATGTTCATAGCCACAGAATTTGTGATAGCTAAATCCTGGAAACAACCAAGATGCCCATCAACTGCAGAGTGGATGAAAAAGATGTGGCATTTTTATACAATGGAATATTACTCAGCTATAAAAAAGGATGATCTTGAGGCCTTCATAGGCAAATGGAGACAACTTGAGACTATCCTCATTAGTCAAATAAATAAGAATCATATTTATAAATATCATATTGTGTCACTAGTGTAAAAGGTAAATAAGAGCTACAAGTGTAATAAAACCAAAATGTGTAATTGCTATTGTAAAGATGAGAGGAAAAGAAAGTGATCTAAGTGATATAACTTCATGTAAGTTTGAGTGTGTAAAATAGATGACCATATTGTTGAATCTTTGTTGGATCTTTGAGCAAAACTGTTTGTAGTCTGACAGTTTGAATATTTACTATGTACCCTTTAACTTTTTAACTTGAACAATTACATCCAAGATGACAGTACATAATTTAAAATTTACTGATTTCTTAGGTGGGATTTTTCTCATTCTCCTTTTACTTTCTTTCTTTTAGAACCCTGACTTGTTGCTACCCTTTTTCTGTTTTTTTCCCTTGTCTTTAAATAAAATTTTAAAAATGTATAATTGCTATTTTGAAAAAAAAGGAAATAGTAAGCTCTATGAAAGATATAGATGCATGTATCTTTAGATGTGTGGGATTAATGACCATATTTCTAGGTTCTTGTTGGATTGTTGAACAGATTTGTTTGCACTCTCACTGCTTTAGTGGCCACTTTGTGTGCTTTAATCCTGTAACTTGAATAACTATTTCTAAAGGAACAACATGTAATGTATCAACCAGTGATTTCTTGCTATTTATCTTCTTTTCTTGAAATTCTGTAATATTTCTACCTTTTTCCTGTTTTTTTCTCTTTAATTAAAAAATGAAAAAAATGAATGAGAATCCAAAAATACAAAAATGTTAGAAAAATTTGACACAATGAAAGGTAATTATAGGTGGGCATGAGAAACTCACTAACAGGATCCACATGAATGATGGTGCTTTTTCTTTCAGAAAAGAGCAGAACACAGTAAAGTCACACACATCATCACCACAGGGAGAGGGGTCTGCCAAATGTCAAAGAAATTTCCAGGAGCTGGAGCAGTAATCAGTCTGCTCATAGATCAGGAAAGCAGAGACCTAGACAACGTGGATTACATTCACACAGCATGAGATCCTATATGGAGAACAGAACTTCTTATGGCACTTAATATTTCCCATGATCACAAAGCAAGCATCATGAATAGAAAAAGCATGATCTGAGTATATGGAAAAAATGATAGCTGATGAAGAGTTAAAAAAACACAACAGAGCACTGTCCCATATGCTACCGTATTCTTTTGAATGCATGTTTATTATGAGACCTGCCAAGGACACTCACATTTGCTGTGGACTCTGCCTTCTCTGAGGGTCCAATCACATTTCTGTTTATATAGTAGGAGGAAATGCAAATAAGACCTCCCTGTGCTAATGAAAACCAACCCAGCCCTGACTCTGCAGTTCTGGACAGGAGCTGAGCCCTGGATGCCTAACTATTACCACTCAGTTATCAGGACTGATCTCAGATGATCACTATGGATTTGGGGCTGAGTTGAGTTTTCCTGTTTGCACTTCGAAATGGTAAATTCTGGAGAAAAAATAATAAGGGTTGAGGAATAAGACGTGACTGGGATAAACAGAAAACATGTGTCACAGTTTCCTGACCAGGTGTCCTTGTGTTTTCAGATGTCCAGGCTGAGGAGCAACTGATAGAGTCTGGGGGAAGCTTTGTGCAGTCTGGGGATTTCCTGAAACACTCCTGTGCAGATTCTGGATTCACATTCAGTAGCTATGGCTTGCACTGTTCCTGCCAAGCTACAGGGAAGAGGCTAGAGTGGATTGCACTCATGAGTCATCATAGTAGTTACAGAAGCTATGCAGACTCCATGAAGGGCCGATTCACCATCTCCTGAGAGAACAGCAAGAACACATTGTATCTGCAAATCAGCAGCTTAATACCTGAGGACATGCCTTTTGTCACAGTGCAGCAAACACACAGTGAAGGAACATTAGGGTGAGCCCATACAAAAGCTATCCTGCCTCAGAACCAGAAGGGGAGCTCTTTCCATGAGGAAAGAAACAGGGCACCAGGAGCAGGTGCAGGAAAGGAAGCTGACATGTGAGGGCTTTGATTTGGCCTCTAGGACTTTCTTTCTGTTTTAACATTCTGTAACCTCAGGAGACCCTGAATTACATTGCCTTCAGGTGACTTTTAACCTATCCGAGGTCAAGTAAACATTCTCAGTTAAAATTAATTGCATAAGTACATATATATATGTACTTACATTTTCCATCTTCTATTTAGGAATTTCACTTAATGGGTATACATTGCTATCTCAAGGAAACTTAAAAATTTTGTGCAATGAGATTTCTTTTAAATGTCAAATCCAATCATTCTTGTAATGCTGGCACTTGGGAGGCTGAGGCAGGAAAATCAATTGCAAGTGTGAGACCATTACATGCTACAAACTGACCCCAATGCCAGTCTGACCTGCATAGTGAGACCATGTCTTCAAAAGACAAAAAAAAATTCAAATGAACATCATCTGTAAAATAATTTGATAGATTATTCTGAAGATGAGACATTGTCAAATACCAAAATAAATGCTTCAGCATAAGAAATTAAATCCATGACATCCCTGTTTATAAGATCTGAAAAAAATTAGGCTCAGTCTTCACCTTGGCATTGTAAGAATACCTGATGCCCAAGCCTAGCCCAAGTCCCATTAAGAGTCCTCTGCTCAGGGAGGAGGGAAGAGGGGGCAGCTGGCTGAATTCAGGACAGAGCCTGTGTGTTCCAGTGAACCCTTTCTGTCCAAGGGCACTAGCAGGACTTGGGCCTACACTTTCCTTTTGGACCTTAGAAATTAGGAATTCATAAAATACAGCATGGTACAGTGTAAACACCCTCTCTCCACACTTCCTATCTGTCTCTCTCTTTCTCTCTATTCCACCTCATTTGAATCTGTTAAAAAATGAAGAATATGTAAGAATAAATACTCTCTATTCTGCCTCATTTGAATCTGTTAAAAAGTGAAGAATATGTAAGAACAAATACTCCAGTTTCACAGATTCAGAATTTCCTTCCCAAACTGATTTTCATAATTCTGAATATACTCATTTAGTTTATTTTATAACAGTCTCTTCTCAGTTGATTCTGCATTTATCAGTGGCATATACTTTAATTTGAAAAAACACAAATACACCTCCATTCATAATGTAATTTTTATGATCTTCTTTGAAGCAGGCACATAATAGTCAGAAGACATTTGTGAGCCATATGAACTGCAAACATGTACACATAAGATTAAATCTTAAAAGGTGCATCAGGAGGAGTTCCTGGTGAGCATGCTAGGTGAATCACAATTAGCATATAACCTGTACCCAAAATCTAGGGTGAAACATAATATAATCCTCACAACATGGAGCTTTATTCAGCTGTTAGGTCTAAAGCTGGACAAACTGAGCTGTGAAAAATCCTAGGCAGCATTGATGAACATGTGGTATATGTGGTATTTATTTTTCTTTAAACAAGTGATGCTAGTGCATGAATATTTTTTCTAAACTAAAGTTTCAGTATAGATTTTTAATGGAAGTAGTGACACTTTGATATGAAGGTGTGACTTGGGTTGCATTTTGGCACTCCTCTCTAAAGTCTTATCCATCCTTTCTCCAGAGTAAGCTTTTGGACTTTACATGTCTCCATTAGCTCATGTGTGGACCTCATTCCCAGGACAGAAATATTAAAATGTGAGACCTATATCAATGATTGGTTCATGAAGACATCAATGTGTTAAAGGGGTTCATCCATTGATGAGATCTCAGTTGAATGATCTGATATAAGGCAGAAGTTCTTTTGAGGAAGTAGGCCACAGCCGTGTACTTGCAGTTAGTGACATGCAGCAGACCTGCTGTGCAGCCTTAGGTACAAGACCCTCCCTCTTTTGGCCAGTTTCTTCAAGGGAAGAATGTTAAGATGGTGCAGTCTTCTCACCCCATGGGCCCCCAGAATTCTGGCTCTGGGGGACCATGCACTGAGCTCTCTGCCCAGCCCTTTTATTTAGGGACAGAGGCTTGCTAAATTGCCCAGACCAGGCTCCAACTTGG